>SZWC01029886.1:0-25379 GCA_023375785.1 Penium margaritaceum | reverse complement strand
CACACACACACACACACACACACACACACACACACACACACACACACACACACACACACACACACACACACACACACACACACACACACACACACACACACACACAAACACATACACATACACACATGCACCCGCACACATTGTCATATTTTAAAACGTGAAACTATGCCGAAATTTCATTTCCAAATTTTGTCTAAAGTTTGATGACAATGGTTACTACATAACCCAAAAACCTGTAGAGATCATGACAGGCAAAAGCAAAAGGAGTAAAGGGCTAGTGAGCTCTTAGCAACCAGTTGACCGGGCCACCCACTCGAGTGGCTCGAAGTGGGGTCCGTCCGCCACCCCAGGGTCAAGCCGAACCAGTCGGGAAAAAGCCGCCGTGGCTTCTCACACCCCAGAACGGCCGAGAGTGTGGCCTTGTAGGATCAGCAACCCGGTGCTCTAAACTACATATATAGCCAAGGATGCATATCAACCACATAGAAAGCCACATCCACCACGAGCGTATGTGGATGCATGTATCTCCCACGATTTTTCTGTCATGTTTTAGCCGAGTGAAAGCTAATCACCACATGCTGATAACAGCAAACATACTTAGAATAGACTGGGCATGACATAGCTCGCGCCAATCTTGCACCCGGCTGAGACGCCAATGATGTGTAGCCCGCAACGTGTGTGCCTTGAGCTCCATGTCAGCTTAGTCACCCGCGGTGATGGTGTGTGAATGGATGGAGTCAAGAGGTCACTTTCGTGTCTGACAGTCAAAACCAACACTCCACCATAACCCACAGACAAACAGTCCACACACCACATAGCGAACAACAATACAGGCAACAGACAAAGAGTGGGTACATGAATCACGGGTATCGCGTGCACGCAACAGGCCAACTGCAACCTTGAACATTCCACTGCTAAGAGCTGTGGTGAGAAGGTCTGCACGCTGCTGACGAGTGTCTAGACAACCTGGACTTCTCCTGCGGCAATGCGCTCGTGAACAAAGTGATGCTCAATGTTGATGTGCTTAGTGCGTGAATGAGGCATGCCATCATGCTCAGCGGTTGCCTTGGTGCTTTGATTGTCGCAGCGAAGTGTGATGCAGCGGATGCGCACACAAAGCTGCTGTAGCAAGCAAGACAACCACAATCTCTCACATGTACGTGCTCCAAGCGCGATGTACTCAGCCTCACTGGACCTCCGTACAATGCATCCCTATTTTCCACTCTTCCATGAGATATGAGTCCCATCCACAAGAAAGATGTAGCCGGTGCGGCTGCGTGCGTCCGTGTCATGAGCAAAGTCACTGTTAGTGTACCTGTTCACGACCACAGAAGGCTGCAATCTGTAGCACAACCGTACATGTGCGATGGACAACGCATAGCGGATGACACACAGTGCTGCCTCGAGGTGTCTCTGACAAGGCTGCTGAGAGAACAGGGCAAGAAAGTTGACCGTTCTACCGCCTGCTGGGAGATCGAAAAGTTCAAAGACCTCTTGTTCATTGTGGGCGGTGATCTCCTCTTGTATGGCCTTTTCCCAGAGATCAGCGTCAGTTGCCTCTCTTGCTTGACGGATAGTGGTAGGCTCTAGTGGAAGTGAGGGAAGCCCACTTGTCGCAAAATAGGCGGCGACATAGCTAGCGACAGACGCCTCAAGGGCACTGTGGAAATCGTGAGCTACAAGTGCATACCCCACCGTTGAGTTAGGGTGGACAACACTGACAGCCAGTCCTTGTGCATCCAGGCCAGTAGGTCTGGCAGATGATCTTGCTCCAGTGGAGGATGCACTGGAACGAGTGCGACGCTGAGAGGGGTGAGTGGAATATGAGGCAGAGTATTGTGGAAGGGAATGAAGTCTCCCTCCACGGGCATATGGCTCTTTTTCGGCTGGAGGAGCATTAGAGATAGGAGGGGATGCTGTATCATCAACGGATGTAGAGGGCTACAGAGCAGGCGGTGGAGGGGAGTCAGGAATGACACGTGGAGGAGACTATCCCGGAGTTTTGGGAGACAGTGGCAGAGAACTAACAGGCGCTGACGCGGACTCAGAGGACACAGAATGAGAAGGCGCAGGGGAACAACCAGTCAGGGAACCAGACGGGGTGCTCGGAAGCGTGTTAGATGACGAAGAGGGAGAGAGACCAGAGGGAGAAGGGACCACACCAGCAGGAGATGGCGGGGCCCCTGCGAGACCGGAGGCTGAGACGGACCCACCCTCCCCAAGCCGACGGAGCAAGGACAGGGAAGAGGGGAGAGTGACATGGAATAGGTCGCGATGAAAGACGTCCTCAAAGAAGAGGCCATCACGAGACTCGACAACACGTGCACGGTCGGGATCCAAGATGCCCCATGACTTGGACATGGAAGAGACATAGGGGAAGGTATACAAACGTGCATGCGGACTGAGTTTGCCGTCGCGAATGTCCTCGGGAAGCAAGATGGTAGCAACAAAACCCCAGACATGAGCAAGGCAAAGGTCAGCACGACGTCCAAACAAACGCTCAAAAGGGGTGACATGACGAGGGAGGGGACCGTGGGGAACACGGTTCCAGACCCACGTCATGTAGGACATGGCCTCAAAGGAAAAGAGGGGAGGGAGGTCAGATGCACTGAGGAGTGTGTAGACACCATCAGCAAGAATCCTGTTCCAACGTTCAGACATGCCATTTTGGTGGGGTGTGTAGGGAGCCGTAGCTTCAATACACACCCTGTGAGAAGTGAGAAAGCGACCAGTGGAGCCCATGAAATCCCCACCATGGTCACAACAAAAGACACAAAGATGACGACACAGGCAAGTTTAGCCTGGGAAAGCCATGACTGAAGAGTGGAGTAGACATCACTCTTCTGCTGGAGAGCAAAGACCCAATGCATGCGGGAGAAATCATCAGTGAGATAGAGGACTTAGCAACCAACCCGTCCAAGAGCATCATGTGGGAGGGGCCCCATGACATCAGCATGCCGAAGATGTAAGGGATGAGAGGTACGTGACTCAGAGGTGGAAAATGGACAGTGATACATTTAACCCTGAGCACAGTCAAGACAGTCAGACGGGCAAGGGGAAAGAAATGTAGCAGCATCAAGACCATCCGTTGGAAGCACAAGAAGTAGACTGTCAATGGCAGCAGTATGAATATGACACAGGCAATGATGTAGTAGTTGTGCATGCACAGGGGAAGTAGAACAAGAATGTGCACATGGGCGTGGTGGCTGGAGCAGGCGCAAAGGAGGGGACACAAAACAAGCGGTCACACCGTTTTCCCTGTAGCAAGAGGTGGCCAGAGGTGCTATGAGAGACAGAGGAAACATTGTGGCTATAGGAGAAGTCCATGCCTGGTCTTCAAGCATCGTAACAGAGAGAAGACTCAACTAAAGCGATGGAACATACGAGACGTCTTACAAGAACAATTCCCCCCTGGGGCCGACAAAGCTCACGACCCCAACCCCATGAACAGGAAGCAACTACCCAGAGCCAGTGCAAATGAAGAAAACAGAGCCAACAGGGCCAATAGAGACAAAGGAAAAACGTGACGAAGTCATGTGCTATGAGACCCTTGACTCTACAGTCAAGGGTCTAGAAGCTACTCGACGCACGAAGAGTGGAGGGGCCACGACTCACTGCGGCAATGGCAACGTGCAGAGAAGAATGTTGGAAACATGCAGCAAGGCAGTGGTGAAAGCAAACAGATTACCACTCTTCAATCCATGAGACATCCGCAAGAGGATACCCGGGAACATGACCGGACGCAGGACCACACAACTCCCCATCAACAACACACGCAAGTGACTTCAACCCAGAACACCCACTCTCACCGCCGTGATCACGAAGGTGACGCAGGTGGACGGCGTGGGAGAGAGTAGCGTCCAACTGGCGCTCTTCCTCAAGCGGGTTAGGAGTGATGACAACGCCGGAGGAGGGACGCCCGGGCGGATAGACGGGAGACGCCCAGGCCGGAGGAGAATAGGAGCCGGAAGGGGGGCCGTAGTGGACCGGCTCCCCATACCCTGGGGCCACCCCCATACCCTGGGGCTACCCCCATACCCTGGGGCCACCCCCAAGGCGGCGTAGGTGGGGTCGCAATGGTGCTGTAGGCCACAGCCTTGATAGGGACAGAAGCACTGCGACCAGTCTGAGCTGTAGAGGTGGCGGCACGAGAAGAGCGCCCAGATCCACAGGAAGAGCGTGCCAAGCGCGCTTGCATGGCCGACGCAAGGCCCTCGTTGTCCGGTGGTGCCGGACACTTCGATGCTGAGTATCCGGTGGCGCCACAGTTCTAGCACGTGACAATGCTGGGGGTGGAAGAGGAAGAGGAAGAGGCGCTGTTGAAGCCGTTCCCTTTACCACGACCAGCTTGTCCACCGGCAGCAGCACCGTCGGTACCTTTGTCCTGACCGCGACCACAATCACCCTCCCTCCCCCTTGGCTGAGGAGATATGTGACAGAGGAGGAGGGTGAGGACAATGAGGTGGAGGATGAGGATGTGGAAGGGAGTCCGGTGGTGGCAGCTGCAACAGCTGCACGGTTGATGCGTTTGTTTTGGAGAGCGCACCAGTCAGTGAGGTGGTAGGCAGTTTTCTCCCAGAGGGCCCTAATGCCAGGGAGAAGGAGGGCGTCAGCAGGTACAGGCTCGGATGCAAGATGCTCGAGCTCATAAGCTTTCAACTTCTTGAAGATTTCAGACAATTCAGGGATGAGGCCGTTGACGATGGAGAGAAGGGCAGGAAGTTGTCCAGGAGCCGCTTTGCCAAGGTCATGTAGAAGGCGGAGGCTACGGGCTCAATAGGCTTCTGCATTTTTGTCAGCACGTATGGAGCACGTGTTTAACTGGACGGTGAGTACACACTGTGGTACGTGGCCAGTGACTGTGGTGCAGCACTTGATGAGTGCATAAGTGCCAACATGGTCAACAGGCGTACGGCGGGCTGTGTCAGCATTGTAGGACCCTATCTCATTAGTGAGATCATGAGGTCTTGCACGGATAAGAGCAAGGACGGCACGTGCGGACTCAACATCCGTGGACAAGAAAGGAGGGTTTGCAGAGGTATTTGGTTCGTGATAATACTCCCAAAGCTGTTCATCCTATGCCCAAGCACCGAAACGAACTTTCCAGGAAGCAAAGGTGAGGTTAGCGGTGAAGTGAGGCTGTGCCAAATCAAAATCAATTTTGTGGTGCATGGGCTGTGTAAGGGCTTTGGGAGTGGCAGCACCTGCAGTAGCCGTGATAGTAAGGGGGTTGGAAGTGAGCGAGCCAATGGAATTTGATGCAGAAGCAGGTGAGGTGGAGAATATAGGAGCAATGCCAGCAGCAGCAGATGCAGAGGGCGTAGAGCGTAGTGTAGGCTGCAGGCGATTGAGGACAAATTGGCTACATGGTCGGCGAAGGTTTCCTGGTCACCCTGCTTAGTGTGCAATTTCTCTTGTGCAGTGCCCTGTGAGGTGAGAGCTGCCTGGAGAGCAGCGCACTCTCGCCACATCTCCTCTTGCAGTGCGGCATACTGGTCATCATCAATAGGTATGGTGAGCGATGGGCGATCTCAACTAAAAAATTTTCCGGCAGAGTTTCCCCTGTCCCAGTGGATGTAGAAAGGTAAGATGGGTGTGGCTTGTCAAGTTAGTGCTGCAAGGCAATGAATCTTAACGCACACACATGGCCACATGGGAGAAGAGGAGCAAGACGTCCGAGAGACAGGTGGAAAAAAGCTCACCAGAGCTAACGGCGCAAGCTAAATAGGGATGGAAGTGCAACTGCTGTTGAAGCTGTGATGACTGTCATAGAAGAAGAGGTGGAGACAATGATGCAGGAGACCCCAGCAAGGACAACACCTGTGAGGGTTGAGACGGCTGCTGTAGCTATAACAAGAATGCAAACCTGATGACCCAGCGGTGACGACAGAACAGCAAGGGATGCATGAACCGTGGAGGTGTGGATGGAGACAACAGCACTAGAGAGGGCAGTGGAAGTAGCAGCTGCAGCTGCTACTTTAGAGTTTGTGGTGGCAGTGACCTCTGTGATGATGTTGACTGCTGCTGCTATGAGAGGTCCTTGGTCAACAACAGCAGCGGTGTAGGTTTCAACAGCCCTGCCAGCAGCAGAGCTGGCAGGGGCACGCGTAGCACGTGCTGTGGTAGAAAAATGTGGAGGAGACGGCAGCACTAGAGACAAGTGCTACTTCCAGGATAGTGAAGATATCAGGAGGACCAGAGGATGTAGCTGCAGCCTAGGAAGCAGCAGGAGATGCAACACAACGAGAAACGGTGCATCGACAAGGTGCCTCTCTTGGCGCTGCTGGTGCTGCTGGTAGTGCTGGTGCCACCCCATAAATGATTGGTATGTTGACTCTGATGATGCATCCTATAAGCAATGGGAGAGCTTACAGGTGATTGAGGAAGATATTGGTCGCGTGGCAGCCTTGTGGCTGGAGCGTTTGGCACAATCGGCAAGTCGTCGAAGGCAGACTGGCAATAGGCGGAGTATTTTGCAGCGTCGGCGAGAGCCTCGTCCTATGCTGGGTTATAGTTCTCCCCATGGTAGTATCTTGGGTTCTCAGGACGATGGCGTTTCCACACCTTCCGCTCCGCCTGCTCCTTGTAGTGGGCAATCTCCTTGTCGATGCGGGCACGTTCAAGTCAACCCCTCGGGGAGGTGGGGACTGGCTCCATGTCAGGCGGTGAAGCCAGGATGGCGGTCAAGGCTGCAGGTACGGCTGGTGCCGCTACTTCTGGGTGAGAGGAGATAGAGGAGAATGCTCCGGTGTGTGAGCAGCGAGAGTGGGCAGTGAAGGCTGTCGTGAAGCTGTGAGCTGCAAGCTGCGGTAATGCCTGGCAAGACAGGTGCGGGGTAGAAACCCCTGTGACCAGTGAGCGATGGGGCTGCGGGACAGTAGGGCCGGGCAGCATGGCTGAAGTGGGCCTGCGAACTGCGAGCCGCGAGACTACACAACAGAGGTCGGCGGTGCAGCAGAGAGCTGCGGGGCAGCCGGGAGCGGTGCAGCCAAGAGATGAAAGCTACGAGATACGAGCTGTGTGGCGTGGCAGGACAGGTGCGAGGGTAGAAAACCCTGTGACCAGGAAGTAATGGGGCTTCGGGACAGCAGGGCTGGGCAGCGTGGCTGCTGTGGATCTGCGAACTACGAGCTGCGGGGCTGCGTGACATTAGAAGCACGGAGCAGCCGAGAGGTGCAGGGCAGTTGAGAGCTGCGGGGTAGTTGAGGGTGATGCAACTGCGATGCAAGACTAGTGCGGGGTGGAAACTCCGGTGACCGGACAGCGAAGGGGCTGAGGGACAGCAGAGCCGGGAAGCGTGGCTGTAGTGGGTCTGTGAAGTGTGAGCTACGGGGATGTGCGACAGAGGTTAGCGGTGCAGCAAAGAGCTGCGGAGCAGCCGAGAGCGGTGAAGAGAGCGGGTCTACAAACTGCGAGTTGCGGGTCTGCATACTACGAGTCTGCGAACTGTGAGCTGCGAGACTATGCGATAGAGGTCAGCGGTGCAGCAGAAAGCTACAAAACAGCCGGGAGCGGCACCAACAGTTGTAAGCTGCGAGATACGAGCTGTGGATGCGGGGCCCGTCGCAGCGGCAAGTGGGGCCCGGCCGCCACCCCAGGGTCGAACCGAACCAGTCGGCAAAGAGCCGTCGTGGTTTCTCACACTCCGGAATGGCCGAGAGTGTGGCCCCGTAAGATCAGCAACCCAGTGCTCTAAACTACAAATCTAACCAAGCATGCATATAAACCAAATATAAAACCACATCAACCACAAGCGTATGTAGATGCATGTATCTCCCACGTTTTTCTGTCATGTTTTAGCCAAGTGAATGCTAATCACCACATGTTGATAACAGCAAATATGCTCTCAGACGAGACTGGGCATGACAGAGCTCGCGCCAATCTTGCACCCGGCTGAGAAGCCAATGATGCGTGGCCCGCAACGTGTGCGCCTTGAGCTTCATGTTAGCCTAGTCACCTGTAATGATGGTGTGTGTGAATGGATGGAGTCAAGAGGTCACTTGCATGTCTGACAGTCACAAGCAACACGGACTACAGAAAGGCTGCAGAGTGCCCAATAAGCACCCCGGACGCCGTAGCAGTTGTCTGGCAACTGTTGGTGGGTGGGGCCATGTCCCGATGGTGCTCCGGTGCCAGTGCGGTCTGCATCAGAGATCTGCACAAGCATGGACACGGCCAGTTGGTAACAACAAGCTATTCAAACAAATACAAACGGCTCCCATCTAAGGCTATTAAATCAAGATTGAGACCAGTCTCGATCTCGTCTGTTTTTTTTTTCTTTTCTTTTTCTCGTCTCGTTGTCTAGTACCGCAGTACATGAGACAATCTCAATTTGTGTGCTAGATGTGATGAGACAAGACGAGACCGAGATATGTCCTGTGTTGTGGGAGATTGGACGAGATTCTTGTACTGAAGGAGTATCTCGCTTTTCTTGTGCGACCCCTGCCATGTGTGCCAAGTGATTTAGAACCAGTCACGCAATCAATGGATGTGCCAGCACAAAACGGGAGCATATTCATTGTTAAGGAGCGGTCATCGAGGGTCAACAAGAACAGCCAATGCTAAATTAACGTAAACAAATGTTCGTGAAAAATGAATGAACTTGCAAGCATTTCCACCAGTTCAGTTAGTTAGCATTCTCTACATCACCGACAATAGAAAAAAAAAATTGAACTGTTTTTTATGTCCAATTAAGCTCACTGCACGTACCAAAAACCGCCGGCTACTCCTGAAGATTCTTCGTGTCGAGTGGTCCAGGTTTGGAGTCCTCAGGCGAGGTGGTAGAAGAGTGACATGTAATCCTTACAATCTAGGACTTGAATGATAAAATGGATAGTTGGCCTAGAAACCAATGTACACTGTAGTTGCAACGTTGCTCGCAGTCAGAGTGATGTCACCGTGATGTATTTTCATGGTGAATTCACTTCTGACAGCTCGCTTTGTTGTTTTGCTTGTCACTTGCAAAGCGGAAGATTCAAGATTTTCTCGGATTAGGGCGAGGGTCTTGCTCTAATCCAATAAAACATTGAATCGTCCGCTTTGCAAATCTCTCAAGATAAGACCAAGACCAGGAAAATGAAAATCAGTACGTGAACAAGATTTTCTTGTTCTCTGTAACCGGGACAAGACGTCACGTACTGAGTTGGAAAGAACGACTTCAAGATTGGGATTTTTTGTCTTGATCTCGATTTAACAGCCTTACTCCCATCGCAACACTTTTCCATGACCAAATGGTATGCTTGTCCATACACGTGTGTAATTAACGCAAGTGTGAAATGAGGTGCTCAACAGTCAATACTTGTACATCCCACTCTCACCCACTTTTAGGCGAGTGGCAAAATAGGACCCAACGAATCGTCACCATGAAAATTCAGCAATCCAGTACCTTGTTATGGAAGTCAGCTTGCTACATGTCCGTGATGACCTAGCTGACAGAGATTTCTTGTAGCTCTACAAGATGATGTACAAAGTGATGCTCAACACCAATGCACTTTTTGCATGCATGAAACACGCCATGGTTCTTTGTGATGGCAAGAGCACTGAAATGGTCAAATCACAGAATGATGCAAGGCACAGAATTATGCACCTCATGGAACAGATGCTCCAATCATATCGCCTTAGTAGCCCCAACCATGAGTGCAACATATTCCGCCTCTAATGAGCTAAGTATAATGCCGACCTTATTGTTGTGCCACGAACTGTGCCACCTAGCAGGAAGAGATAGCCTATTCAACTGCATCCATCAATGCTCTATGCCTAGACACAATTTTTGTAGCCATTGACTACCACCGAATACTTCCGTCAGAAGTAAAGTCCGAGATACTGTGAACAAACCACGTAGTGTACCACCCACGTAACCGTGTTCTGAATAGCTCTCGCCAGAGGAAATTTGTAAAACTGTGCAAGGAGGTTCATGGCAAAGGCGACTTTGGGTTGAGTGGTCGTGGCCAAGTACATCAAAGAGCTAAGAAGGCACAGGTTCATGGTCACGTCCACTGTGTCCCCCAACTATACTGGATCATACACCTTGAGGACATCCTACCGGTCATGTGTGGTAGGAGTGGATGCTATGGCAAATGCATCCTACCTTGGCCTCCATCAAAGTAAACATGATCATAAGGTTGTCCACATAGACCGAGATGGTTGTGAAGCTCTCCATTGTCCGTCTCAAAAAGAAGGACGGGTCAACATCACTCTACATGTAATCGGCATGTGTCAGTGTATTGGTGATCTCCTGGTTCTAGTATTGGGATGACTGCTTGAGTATGCATAAGACATTGCGCAAGCCCGAGAGCTTGTCATCAACTTCGAAGTCATGTGGCTGGACCATGTAGATCTCCTCTTCTAGGGTGTCATGGAGGAACACGTTGTTCATGGTGCAGCTCGCAATCCTGGTGAGCAACAACTCCAAGGTTGCTCACCACGTTTGAAGCAGCATTATGAACAAAACACGAGCAGTTGTCATACGGCCATCGGGTGCAAAGATGTTAGTGAAATCTACACTCTCAACTTGTGAGAACCCCTTAGCCGACAAGCGGACCTTATAGCAATCAAGGGTGCCATACAACTTTACCATGTTGTGAAAGACCCAATTTTCCTATACATCCTTTCATTTGGATGGGAGGCTTAAACACTCAAACACCATGCTCATAGAGGATTCTCAGCTCTTCCTCACAAGTGTCACAGCTCTACACCCTCAGCTTAGAGTGCCTCCTTCATCGTGCAAAGATCAGGCGCCGAGAGGAATATTAGCTCTGGCACGAAATCGCCGCTCGTGCCTCCCACACGACGATTTTGCACCGTCGTGTCAAGAATTAAAACTCGAGTTCGTTTGGTATGAAATTTGAGTTTTTTGTACAAAAATATTGTGCAAAATCACGATTTTGAAGGAATACCCCCTTTGCTTGGGACCCAGAATGAGGGGGCGAGGTAAAAATGGAAATGGGCCTCCGGAGACTTGAGATATACAAGTCTCCCTGTACGGGTCATTGATGACGACTGCCTCCACAGCCATGTTGCTTTCTCCAAGTCCAAGTCGGTGCCCAAGTCGGAAGTCTAAAGTCGAAAGTCGCCCATTGCTGAGCCAAGTCGGAAGTCGGTCATGTCATTTTGGCCGGAAAACACTAAGATAGGCAATGCAACATTGTGGAGAGACTGAAATGAGGCATTTCTACCAAAATTACAACTTCATTTAGGTGTTGTATAATGCAACACTCTGCTACCCATGTGTCCAGCAATACACTACATTACTTTATGTTGTGTACTTCACCACTTTGCTCACGTCATTTATTACTGAGATGGGAAGAGACTAAAGATACTAGTGGAACAAAAGAGACAAGAGATAGCAAGGAAACTTCATTTAAAGTGCAGGTTACACCATGGGAAGTGTGACAAGTCAAGATAAGCATTGCATCCGCGTCACACCAGTGGAAGGAAGAAGTCCTAGCCACGGCGTGCCCTCCTGCTGCGGCTTGGAGAAGTAGCTTGGCCTGTGGCAACAGTAGTAGCAGGTGTTGTTGCTGAAGCAGCTGCTGTTGCAGATGTAACTGAGCGTGTTGCAACAGCTTGAGGACGTGCACCTGCTGCATCTTGTGAGTGGGCTGTTGTAGAAACAGCAGCACAGGAACCTCTTGTAGAAGTACGGACAGCAGCTCCTACTGCACCACTTGCATCTTCTGCAAGTGGTGTTTCCAAGCAACGTCCTCCATGGCTGGAGTTCCAGCTGCCTCTTCCTCCTCTTCATTCCCACCATCCCCACCGTCCTCGCTTCCACCTTTACTGAGCTCTTCAATCTCCTCATCCAGCTCATCCTCTTTGTCTAAATGTCAGAATCATCACCGCCCAAAACCGCTTCATCCTCCCCATCACCGCGTGCAGCATCATTGGTTCCTGCCCCTGCTGCCGCCTCCAGCTCATCTGCACTATCCTATGCTCCTGCAATGTCAAGGACCCAAACATCTTCCTCATCTCCTGCCTCCAACTCCCCATCCAAGTTGCTGCCACTTTCAGCTTCTTCCTCCCGAGCACAGCCCTTGACCAAGTCTGCCAGCTTTGGTCCCTTCACCTTGCCATACAGGTGTGTCAGTCGCACGTTCACCCTCACCAGCATTTCAAGTGTTGAAGTGTTGAGCATGTTCCTACGAGCTGTCTGAATGAGCTAATGCTTGCTGAAAATATGCTCATTCTCTGAAGAAGTGCATGGCTGAGCCAGAATGCGCATGGCCAAGTTGCGGAGTGCACCCATCTGTGTCAGATGCCGTGCATGCCAGCGGTATGCCACCACCTCACCGGTCACCACCTTCGCCACCGCCTGCTTTGCCCTTTCCACATGCCTCTGCCGCTCCGGGTCCTCATTCACCGTCAAGAGGCCACTTGAAAACGCCTCCAGCTAATCCTCCAGCAGCGCCTGTTCACTTTCAGGCACACGTGCATTGACAACTTCATTCCATGCCTCAACAGTCTTCTCATCAGCATCGAACTTATGGCCAAAGTGTTGCGGATGGATCCGCCGGGCTGCTGCAAAAACATGGCAGTTCATCTGCCTTGTCCACCTGTCCGACAGACGCTCCATGGCAAACTTGACCCATGCAGGGTTGCAAGCTACACAACGGCGACCACGGGCAATACCCAAGGCTTGCAGCTGCTCCGTGGCATCAAGAAAAGCCTCGTAGATGATGCACGAGGTGCCTCCAGCAGCGTCAGCCTTGCGTAAGGCCAAGATAAGAGGCCCCATCAGCTTTGCAAGAGCTTTCACCTGCACCCAGAAAACACGTTGGCGTACCAGCCTGTGAACCTCCTTCTTGTGAGCGCAGAATCCAGCATCACGGCCTGCTCCTCCCACCTCCTGCCACTTGGTGTTATCCACCATCTTCTCCAGAGCTGGCTGCATCACCACAAGGCGCTTGAGCATGCGATGGATAGAGGCAAAGCAGGTTGCACAACTTGGAAGCAACACCTTGCCCCCGCTCTCATACTTCATCCATGAACGCAGCACGTCCTTATTCCTAAAGAAACTGACAATCTTCTCCGCCCTCTGAATGACATTGCTCCCCCATTCGGTCTTCTCAATGTCTTTTAGAACAAGGTCCAGACCGTGAGAAACACACCCCGTGAAAAAAATATTTGGTAACTTCAAACGCAATGCCTTGAAGGCCTTGTTGTTGGTGGAGGCATTGTCTGTGATAACCACCACGACATATGCAGCACCCACTTTAGCAATGGCCAGGTCAATGACTGCTGCGACATTGTTTGCATCCCGAACCAACCCAGATACATCATGAGAGAACAGGTGCGAAGTGCCCTCGGCATTTGTTGCCATTGCAGAGTAAATGGGGCGGATGTGGATGTCCGACCATTCATCCACACCCAAAGTGCACCCAAAGATCTCCCATCCATCACGAAGGGGCTACTCCAACTCAGAAAACTCCTTGTCTAGCTCGGGAAGGAGGGTGTCAGTAACCGTCTCACGGAATGGGAGACGGAACAATGGGTTGGTGCGCAAGGCATTGTCAATCAGCTCAAGCATGGTGCGCCAGCGGCAGAATCTGATTGGGAGTGCCCTACACGCCATGACCTTGACGACAGACTTCTGGCACTCCCTTTTTGTCTTGTTGTCAAGGTGGTCACGCATGCTCGTCTGCCTACTGCTGTTGAGGGATGAAAGGGAGACTGTAGAGCCTCCACAAAGGATGGACATAGCTAGAGAAACTGTGTGGTCTGTGGTGGTGCAAGCGCTATCTGCTGCCTCGTCGTCGCTGTCACCTACCCCGGCTGCATCTCTCAGCGCCTTGCGCTGGCGTTCAGTAGTCAGTTGCACCCAGTTGACTGGGCGGTCCCTGGTTCCCCAGGCTTCACCCTCTCCATTGAACAGCTTCGGGTCTGCTCCAGTGAACCCGTCGGGAACTGCCAGGGCAAGGAGTCCAAGAACGCACAGGCAGCTAGAGGGACCACCCTACACTTCGCGATGTTGCTCACAACAGCTCCGTAGTGGCCCCTCATGCGGTCACTCCCACCAGAAAAGGAGTTTCCGCAAGCACCACAGTAGAACCCTGGGTAGCCGGCGGCAGTTGCAGTAGCTCTGAAAAACTTGGACATGGCCCTGGTCAGCAGGTCACCTTGGAGGGGCTGCACGTCTGCCATACCGGTGGCTGGGTCTGGACAAACTGCAGCCATAGCAGAGGTTTCTGGCCCTCTCGCCATGGCAGTGTCTGCGAGTGTTTGGAAGTGAACACAAACAGAGCACACTGACCTGCCCTACGCTGTTGACGACCCTGGTTGGCGGACCGCTAACTGTCCATATGCAAGGAATTTTATCCACGTAAGGATATGCCAGCATGGAGATGGATACATGCTTCATGCATGCAGATTACCATTGTTCCATTCGAGGCTATCACTAGGGTCGCAGGTTTTGACATGCTTGGCCCACTCTCATTGGAGCATGAAGTTTGGATTTGAATTGATGGCTCCTGATTGGCCATCCTAGCTGTGCTGGACAGTAACATTCCACATGAAGGCATGTACATGCATGACAACCAAGCACCATCGATATGGGCTTCCGCGAGGTCGACTTTGGTGGACCGAGTGCCCAAAACTGTGCGCTGATCCAAGGCTAATTTATCCCCTTTTTTCCCCGCTCAAAAATGAGTACCCACTGTAGGTGACTGGGTGGACCCGGGTGGGTAAATGGCAAAAGTCTAAGTCGTCTCCACGTCGAGTTAGGTCGAAGTGGTGACTTCGACTTTAGCCCCAAAGTCACCAAGTCTAGGGTAATATGGCTCCACAGTGACGTGGAGGAGAAAACCCCTTGAGTGAGCTTTGGATACCAATTCTGTGAACTCCGACAACGACCTAAGTGCAGGAGCTGGAGACTCAACCGGTTACAGTGGTGTGAATAACAAGACGACCGTTGCGACCAAGTATGCTACGGTTCCGGCAGCTATATGAGATATGAAACGCCACAAGCAGCTACAGCAACAGCATAAACACCAGAGAGGGATACATGCTTCAAACGTAACCATTTTAAGCGTTGTAAATTGCGTTGGAAAGCTCTCACGGAGCTTTACTTTTTTTTTTTTCTATAAGCTTCTTCAAGTTGCCAGGGGGGCTAGGTGCATTGTTTTTGCACGGGATGGGGAATTCCCACCCCCAAACTACCAAATCTTTTCCCCTTTTCAAGGCTCCTTCCTTCCTCCTCCATCCAAAAATTGGGACAACGCTTCTTCTCAGAGCTAGGGGCTCTCACGGCCTGAGAGCACCCAAAAAAGGGAGGGTGACACCTTGACTATATTTGGTTGCTTACCCAACGCCACCGGCTCAAGGGAGACGCTGCCAAGAGACCTGGGAGGTGTCAAAGAATGTGAAGAGGAGGCCAAGGAAGAAAAGAAGGCAAGAGGAAGACAAGAAGTAGGAAAGAGGAGTGAAGGAGTTATTCGGAATAGTTAGAACTCCTCTCCCACTCTTTTTTTCTTGTTTTTGTGATCGGCACTCACATTCCTTGTCATTCCCTTGAATTATAATTTTCTGTTTTCCTAGAGTCTAGTCACTATGAAGTACCATGAGTCATGGCTTAGGATGAATAGTTTCAAAATCCACGTGATTGTGCCGACCTTGGCAGCCCAGAAAATAGAACTTAAATTTATAATTTCCTCACCGATCATGAGAGCAAGGAGACCTTGGAAGGCGATACCTCAAACTTGTGGGATGATCCTCACAACGGTCTTCATGTGCTAGTTGCACGAGGGATGCAATGATAAGTGCCGGACCATCCAAGACCAACAAGGGCAAGGTGGTGACGGCCTCACCACACGTCCTCGGCGGACTCTAAGTCTTGGAAACTGCTACCGCGAGCACGGTTGCCAAACCAAAAGGCAACCGTATTGCCAAAAGAAACCGGCACCAACCTCAGTAACACCGAGAAGCGTAAGGAAGCCAAGAAAGTGCTCTACGAGCACGTCGACCGGCACGTGGACAACCCCCATGCGTCGAACGACAAGCTCGAGGAGGACCACCCAGGAGTGGCCCTCGACGAAGAGCACGAAGCCGACTATGGCAAAGACAAGGAGGATCACAATCATCACCATTGTTGTGTGGCAAACTTGAGCCGATCTCTCGAGAAAGGCAAGATGCTCGCCGGATCGCCTGAAGCTGCCGACAGCAGCAAGGCTGCCAAGAGCAGCAAAGACGCCAAAAGTAGTCACGCGGGAAGTTCCCATGGGAATGAGCCAGACGAAGTTGCCGCAAAGGCAATGTGCAATGACCGCTGAAGGCTTGCTGAGTTGGCTGCCATGGCGGTGAGCCGACTCAATATCACCACCGACGGTGGAGGTACGGCACCACCTGGAGGAGTGAGGGTGGATCCCCCTTTCTATAATGTGATTACGATGGACCAGACCAGTGCCCACTCGAGTATCGTTGCTGACGACAGCCTCCTCTGGAAGGTGGGACTCCTTGGAGGCTTGTACGATAACTATACCCTCTCGTAGTGGGTAAAGGTACATATAAAGTGCAAGGCCCTAGAGGCTATCGTCGATGTTCTGACAAAATCAAAGCTGAAGTTTATGTTTGTCAACTTGCTGGCCCACGTCGAGCACAACATGACGAACCTCGACCGTGATCGCCAGCTACAGTGCCTGTCCACTCATGAGGTAAGCTACCGATGTGACAACCTTGACAAGGCATTGTAGAGTGTGACCTAGGTGTGGATGCAACAGCAATTGCAGTGGGCCACAGGTGCTCATGCCATTGGTGGTGGCAGCAACGACTTGCCTACTTTTAAGACTTCAAAACCGGTCATTTACACGTCCTTCCTCCTCAATATGGAGATCTTCTGGACGAGCGTGAATCTGACCAACTGGCTGAATCGTAACGAGCATGTCCTGCGTATCCATAAGGTACCACTCATTCAATGGGACAACCTCACCACAATGTGACTTGAGGAAAATCTCTTCAAGTACGCGGTCAAGGAGTGGGGCACGCAACAACCACACCTTGAGTGGCAGCCAATGCTGTGGGAGGCCTTCTGTGTGATCATGCATAAGAAGTGCACCTACCGTGAAGAGGCATAGTGCACCTTCCACAAGATCAAGGACTTCAGGCAGCTTTGTAGCTTGCTCGAAGCCTACTTGAGTGTGTTTCTTGCACTTGTGGAGGAAGCCAAAAGCTTCACCGAGGGTGATGGGACCTAGACCTTCAAGATACCGGAGTGCATGCTGATGGATTACCTGCGTGATGGTCTGGCCAGCGAGAAACTGAAGGATAAGACCACCACGATGGAATCTGGCCAAGCTTGGACAAGCTGGAGGGTGTTGCACAAGCGAAGTGTATTTGGTGAACCCGAAGTACTACTTTGATGCATGGCCAAATGCGCGTGCACAGCAAGGCCGTGACATGCGCATGGACGCTATAGGGGCTGGTGGGTTAGTCGGACAGCGAGGCAAGGCCAAGGGTAAGCAGCCCATAAACCCTCTAGCCAAGAAGGTTGGTGGGCACAAGGCCCCCAACAACAAGCGTTGCGGTAACAATGACGAGGTGCAGGTGGTGCGTGATCATCGCAATGCAGCTTTCTGCAACGGGCTTTGCCACAACTGCATGCAGCCTGGCCACTTTAGGGTCCACTGCCCTGAGGTTGTTAGTAGTGGGCAAGAGGCTGCGACTTTGGTCGCAGTTATGGCACCTCACGGAGATGGTGTAGCAGGAGGCCATGGACAGGGCCGTAGACACAGCCGCGGTCGCGGCAATGGGCCCGGCTGTGGTAACAGACAGGACTGTGGGGCGGGTTTTCCCCACCCCTAAGTGACGTTAGTGAGGACCATTCCCGGGAAGAACTGGATCACAGGTGTGGGTTCATATTAAGATGAGGATGTTAAACAATTTGAGTTTTTTGACGAGTTCAAAGTTCTCCGTTCTTTTTTATCTTCTTGTTGAGCCTCATTCTACACTTGCTAACCAGCATTGCCCACAAAACCTTACATCTCTGGACGAGATGCATAATCCTACATACTTAGTGGTGGCGACACCGACCATTCCGCAAGAGTTATGTAATGTAGTGATCGAAGCAAACGTCCTCAAAACAATGATTTCAATCACGTTCGCTGTATCTTTGGTCGATGATTTTGACCCAATCCGATTTAAAGACTAGAAGGTGCTAGCCGAGTTTATATGTGCCCACAAGATGTGGAGTCAAGTACGTGAATCATGGAAGCTACGGCGTCTGCCGTATAGATTCCATATTTATCAAAAACTCGGCTTGCTTTCATCGAGCCTGTTTACTCGGAAGAGTAGAGGTAACATGATGATGCAGTTCAAAGGACATCTAGTTGGTGCTCCCGTGAACATACTGATGAAAACTGGAGGGGATGACTCCTTTGTTAGCCTTGGCTTTTCCCAAAAGGTGGGCCTTCAATACAAGCCATCGAATGGTGTAATTGTCAATGGTAACAGCCGTACGGTACCCGTGATCAGAACCTATTAAGCAAAAATTGCATTCAAGGTTACACATAGAGTGTCATGTTAAAGATAGTCAACCTTCTTGACCCATTTTTTGTGGTGCTAGGCGGTCCCGGACTCCGCGACAACAAGGCTCTGATGTGCTTTGAATCAAAACGCTTGATCCTTCGAAAGGGACAACATTACTTTACATTGATTCCAAGTATGGAATTGTCATCAACGTGATTAAAAGTCCATGCCAGCTTGTCTGCAATGCAGGTCAAGAGATGAATTCCACAAGGGTATCAATATTTCTTGGCTAAGTTATAGAAAGTGGAAAATGACATAAAGGAAGACACGCCACTACAGATAAAATTCTTGGATGTATTCCAAGACCCACCGGCTGGGCTTCCAGCTTCCAGCTGAACGACACATGGACCACACAATTCTGCTACAACCAGAGGCGACTCTTCCGTTCAAATCTATGTACCGCCTCAGTCCGATAGAGAGGCAAAAGGTTGAATGCCAAATCAAATAGTACTTTGTAACGGGGTCAATCAAGTCAAGTAGCTCGATGTACGATGTCCCAATCCCTTTTGTGAATAAAAAGGATGGTTTACGCATGTGCGTGGACTACCGGACACTGAACATGCTAACGATGAAAAATCGATTCCCCTTACCGTAGATCAAGGACCTGTTTAACCAACTCCAAGGGACAAAAATATTTTTTTTCCTTGTATTTGTCTCAAGGGTATCATCAAATCTACATTGCGGAAGATGATGTCTACAAAACCACGTATCGATCGCACATGGGACTCTATCAGTTCCAAGTTTTAAGATTCGGGCTAACAAACGTCTCAGCAACATTCTAAGGATAAATGAACCAGACATTCACCAAGCAACTTGACCAGTTTGTCTTTGTTTACCTAGAAGACCATCTGGTTTTCTCCCAATCCATGGAAAAACACATAGAACATCTGCGCGTGGTGCTCACAATCCTTCAGGAACAAAAGTTCTATGCAAAATTGAGGAAGTGGAAGTTTGCACAAGATGAACTCGAATACTTTGGATGCGTAGTCGGCAAAGACGGAATCCGTGTCAACCCACGAAAGGTCCAAGTCGTTGTGGACTGGCCACGTCCAGAAAATGTTGGGCATATTCGATCGTTTTTGGCCTTGCAAAGTATTTCCGACGGTTTATGCAAGGGTATTTGACCCTAGTAGCACCGTTAACCAGGCTCGTGCAAAAAGATGTGTATTCTGAGTGGAATTCTGATTACAAGTTTACCTTTCTCAAATTCAGAGAGCTTCTATTCACATTGCCTGTCTCAGCATTTTCTGAACCATCGCAACCGTAGGAGGTGCAATATGATACATCGGCAGTAGGACTTGGAGCATTCCTCATGCAAAATGGTCAACCTGTGGCGTATGAGAGCCGAAAGGTCATCCTTGCGATACTACACACTTTTAAGATATGGCGTTGCTACCTCGAGAGTGTTGAAGGGGGTGTGACGGTCGTGACCGATCATAATCCATTGGTGGTTTTCCAAGCAGAATTCTCATTCACATGGGAATATCGGCCATGATGCATGAACGTGGCCGATCCACTAAGCCAAGAGCCTATGGAAATTTAAGCAACTACTTAGGTCAGTGGGTGTTTTAAAGTCATTACGAAAGCAATAGTGCAAACACCAGATCCCCCTTTACCTTTGCGACAACCACCTTGAGAGCTTATCCACTACACCGGTTTTGTAAACAGGATCTAGATGGGACACTATGTGGATTCTTGGTTTCAGGACTCTCAAAATCTAGACAGGTACGGATTGGTGGAAGCCGCAGGATTCTTCTACCACAGAGGACAAGTTGTTTTGCCAGACTCTGGAGACCTTCCAGTGAAGATTATCTCCTAGTTCTATGACCCGTCGCTTGCAAGTCATGTGGGACCTTGGAAAACTGGACAGTTACTCTCAGACCACTATTGGTGGCTAGGGTGGACTGTCAATGTCCGTAAGTGTTGCATGACATGCAAGCCATGTCTTCAGAACAAGGCTAGTAACAAAAAGCCTGCTGGACTCCTCCAACAGCTTCCCATCCCTTGAACTCCATGGAAGTGCTTTAGCATGGAGTTCACTACTGGCCTTCTAAACACGGCCCGTGGCCACAACGCAATACTAGTGGTTGTGGATCTCCTGTCAAAGATGACACACTTTATTCTTGCAACTGCTGATGTGAACGTAGAGAAAACCACTCGTCTCTTCTTTGAGGGTGTCGTGAAGTACCATGGCTTTCTGTTGCACATTACCTCCGATCAAGATAGAAAATTTACTAGTAACTCCTGGCAAAGGATGCAAGAGTACTTCACTAACAAGTTACAAACATTGACATAGTTTCATCCTCAAAGTGGCGGATAAATAGAGAAATTGAATCTCACTCTGGAGTAGATGCTTCGTATTTATGTGGATCCTGCCATGAATGACTAGGACGAATTCCTAGCACGGACAGAGCTTGCTGTGAATACCTTGGTGAACGAGTCTACACCGTTCACACTGTTTGTGTTGAATAATGGCCATCATCCAGTGGTGCCATCTTTAGTGGTGAAGACTGAGAGTAAAGGAGGACAGTTTCTTTCTGCTCAAGCCTTTGCCAAACGGATTACCTCCTTGTTATAGGAGGCGAAGGGTCACTTTCAACCTGTGTGGCAACAACAAAACACATACATCGATAAAAGTTGCTGTGAGATCTCGTTTGACATCGGTGACAAAGTACTGCGTAGCATTGAGAATTTTCGGATGAAGTCTCCTGGGGCGCAAAACCTTCTACCGAAATGGATTGGGCCGTTTCCCATCGTTGTACGCATCGGGCCGGTGGCATACCGATTTCTGCTTCCATCGAGTATGAAGATACATGACGTGTTTCATGCGAGCCTGCTGGCTCCATACACAGTAGAGGGAACCGTTTAGCCACCACCGGCAGTCCTTGCTGCCGACGGCCGACATGAGGTTCTTCCTCTACTCCAACACCGAGAGCGTACACTCTGATTGCGGGTTTTTAGGGAGCAACTCGTTCATTGGGCCAGGTGTAGACCTGAACATAACTCATGGGAGACCGAGTCTCGGTTGTACACAAGGGTGGTCAACAAGTACTAGAGCGATCTGGCAGCTCGCACAGATCGTTGCATGGTAGGGGACACCACCTGAACGCGGAAAAATTGAACAACATTCACGCAGGGTGGCATTCATGGACTGTGGCTATAGGAGGCTGGGACGCCCAACATGGTTGTCGCGTGGATGCTCCAGCCCAAAGGGGGTAGGCCGCTAGCCGTGGTGACCGGAAACTTGCAGCTTAGGTCCAAGTGCCATGCATATTTTCATGTTTAGCTAATGATTGAAATCATTAACTTTCTTTCACAATGTTGATGACTTACTATCTGGCACTCTCACTTGTTATGAACCGGGACAATTCATAGTAAGTGGGGAGGAATATAACGGAAGGGCCGGTTCGGCCCTTCCACCTTGCAATAGCGAGGGGATGGTCGCAAGCCACCCCTCACTATTGCGAGTGTTGGCTGGTGGCCAGCCACCCATTGGCTACCGGCCAACCGGCGACCGGCCGGCTGGGTGGCCGGCGGCCGGTCAAGTGGCCGGCCGGCCACCTGCCGATGAGCCACCAGCGGCCGATCGAGCTGGTGGCTGGATCGGCGGCTAGGAGGCCGCGAGGCCTCGAGGTCTGTGGCCTGTGGCCTTGATCCCTTGTCCTCACTCTCTCCTCCCTGCCTCTTGAAGTGAGTGAGGCGAGGGATAGAGAGCAAGGGAGTGTGGCATGAGAGGAATGTTAGCACTTGCGTGAAATCGCCGGACGCGCCTCGCATGCGACGATGTTTTCCCATTGCATAAAGAGTTAAACTCGAATTTGTTTGGTACAAAATTTGACTTTTGTTTACAAAAAACTCATGCAAACTCACATGTTCAAAGGAACAATCCCCTCGTTTGGGACCCAGAATGAGGGGGCAAGGCAAAAACAGAATTGGGCCTCTGGAGACTTGAAGTATTTAAGTCTCCCTACACGAGTTGTTGATGACGATTGCTCCCAGAGCGACGCGGAGGGGAAAACTCCTCAAGCAAGCTCTGGACGCCATTTCTGATAACTCCGACGACGACCTTAGTGTAGGAGCTAGAGACTCAACCCTTTACATACTGATACCATGAGAAATTGGTTAGAAGCTTCATTGTACTCCCGTCACTGATGTGACAACATTGCCAAGCCAGAAAATGCACTAGCACATAATGTAGGTGAAAGAACAACAAGAGTCTTGGTAGGATAGATGTGTAATCTCATAAGCTTAATAAGCTTCAATGTGTAGAGGGAGATGGAAACTGGAATACTTATAGAATGGGGAATTTCCGTGGCGCACGGTGGGTGGTACATGTGGCAAGGTCAGTTTGTCCTAAACCAGTCCAGAATCAATTTTTCTGGCCATGAAAGACTACACACATCCGAACACAGCACCGTCCAAACCTACAGATGGAGATTCTTGAGCCGGAAGCAAGGAATACACAAATTGGTTGGTGGAAAAGAATGCAAAGTAATTCAAATCAGGCCCAAGGGCCAGTCGATTAAGGAAACCCCAGAAGCTGTAGAAAGAAGGCAAAGTGCCCCAGTATGTTTCCAACACGACGTGGAATTTTTCTTGCAGTTGGATTGGTGGATAACCACACAAGAGCACTCCGCTGCCAGCTAAGTCTGCATCATGGATCTGAAAGAGTATGGACAAGGCTGAGTGATTCATCCATACACATACATGGGGATGGCTGACATAACAACACAAAAATGAACAGCCTGCTATGGGGGCAATGTCGGTGACCTCTCGATTTGATTCCAATCACTTACGAACACTCCGTGATGGTTGAAGGCCTCCCTACTAGGCCCCGCTTCACTTTGCATGTTTTCGCTTACACACAGATATCTTCTTACTATTCTGAGCGCTTCCTCTTGAATATAATGATTCCGTTGAATGGTCATTCGCAAAAAAGAACAGTGCGTACTATTGATTGGACCTTGTTAGTTCATGTTTGGAAGCTAGTAGGTAGTCTGGTGATATTTTTCACCAGCTTAGATGTTCTATCACACAGATTGGTGTGTTCTTGGCTGAGAGGAGAGATGTAGGTATCTCTCCCTCTCCCTCATCCTTCAATCTCAAGCATATCGTCACTATCTCTGCATCTTCCTCAGTGTCTTCTGTTGGCACTAGTGGGTGTGGAGGCACCCTCAAGGATGCCTAGCTCTCATTGAAGCACTCTACCAGTGTTTGGGGCAGCCAAGGGACACCAATGGTGGAGTGTGGAGCACAAGGATCACGGATGTGAGTGGACAGAACACGTCGCATTCAGTAGATCTGAATCGAAACAAGTTTTTGTTACTTATCATAGTGAGATTACATCAGATCCATATAGCCTGTGATCTAAGCTTTCCAATGCATCCAAACACGACCAAATCGGAGCAGTAGAGCCCCTGCTACGACCGTCGAAGTAACCCTTGGTGGAGCCGCCCACCTTGCCTTGCACGCTAGGCAACGGGAGGCACTTTGACGATGACCCGTCGAAGTGCCTTTCCTTGCCCAGAAGTCAAGGAGAAGTTCACCCTGTTCAAGGAGGTTCTTATGATTGCCTCATTCATGCCCTTGGTGCATTTGGAGCCCATTGGAGACGAACTCGGATCACTGGCGGTGGATTATCCCGCCACCCATGGCGGGCACCAGATTCTACCCGCCCAATACCCGATTTTTGGGCTAGGCTATCTTCCTGAATACTCACTCAAATCGAGCGATTCAAAGCTCGATCCTGCATGGAAAAATCCAAGGAATCCAAATCTAAAGTCAGATCAGGTGTTGGACCACTTTCCAGTGGTCGAACGAGGGCGTACGATCAACGGCACTCATGGCAAGGGGCACACCATGTCAACAATCTCCTCCTTGCATCGCAGCCTTGATGCCCTGTCCTTGGAACCTGCAGCAATTTAAACCTCACAGCGCAGACCGAGCTCCATGCAGCTCACGTCGTGGCTGTACTTGGACTGTGCCTTGGTCATGGCGTCGGCGAGCATGCGCTTAGTGCCACAATGCACAATAGCCGCATCTCCCTTCGCCACCAAGTCTCGCGCATAGTAATGCCGGATCTCGATGTGCTTGGTCCTCTTGTGCAGCACTGGGTTCTAGGTCAGGCTGATGGCACTCATGTTGTCCACATTGAGTACCGTTGGCTTCCTTTGCGGCACGCCGATCTCCTTTAGCAGCCGCCACAGCCACACTGCCTCCTTTGCAGCTTCCGCGAGCGCGATGTACTCCGCTTCAGTGCTGGGCAGCGCCACGCAGTCCTGCTTCCTGCTTGTCCATGAAACCGCTGCACCACCAAGCACAAACACGTACCCCAACGTTGGTTTTCTGTCATCCACATCACCAGCCCAGTCGGCATCGGAGTAGCCGACCAACTCGAGGGAGTCGTCACGCGCTCCCCCTCCAAACACGAGTCTCGATTGTTTTGTTGCCTTGAGATAGCGGAGGATCCGCTTCACCGCTTGCCAATGCAACGGCCCGGGGTCAGCAACGTAGTGGCTCACTTGACCCTCCGCGAAGGCTAGGTCGGGCCGCGTCGCCACCATGGCGTACATGATGCTCCCCACTACGGACTGGTATGGCACCCCTGCCATCTCCTCCTTCTCCTCGTCCGTGTTCGGGCCCATGCTCAAGCTCAACTCACATGTGGTGCTCATGGGTGTGCTGATGGGGTTGCACTCCTCCATGTTGTAGCGGCGAAGCACCTCTTGCACGGACTTTTCCTGCCCCATCTCGAGCGTGCGTGCCTTGCGGTCCCTCTTGATGGCGACGCCGAGGTAGTACTCGAGCTCGCCCATGTCGGTCATTTTGAACCGACCGCCCAGCTGCCGCTTCAGGTTCACCAACTC
>SZWC01029885.1:3718-18959 GCA_023375785.1 Penium margaritaceum | reverse complement strand
ACACACACACATACCAGCCATTCTTTGTGGCCCTGAAAGCCTTCCTCGTTGAGCACCTTCACCGCCACGTCCACCGTCCGACAAGGGCTCTCTCCCTCCGACTCCTCACCTCCCCCTTCTCCTCCTCCTTCCTCTGGCCTCAACGGCAGTCCAGGCAGCAGAGCGGCATCCAGCACCCCTCGGTAGACACAGCCAAACCCTCCTTCCCCCAACTTGTGTGAAAACCCATCCGTGGCGACGCGAAGCTCCTCCGCCGTGAACTCGAGAACCTGTTGCTGTGGCTGGGCGACAGAGGGAGAACGTGGGGGGAAAGCCTGCTTCCCCTTTCCCTCGATGCACGAGACGGAGGAAGAATGAGGGAATAGACTGCTTCCCTTGCGCTCTTTGTTGGAGGAAGCAGCTTGGCTCGAGAGTTTACGGAAGCGGGAGGGGGAGGCGGTGCCGGCTACGTCGCTCGAGCTGGACAACGACTTGGGCACAGCCGGGGGCCTGCTGCCAGCCCGTAGTGGGGACGGCTCGGGAGAATATGGAGCATTTGGAGGCGTCCGGGGCGGTGCTCCTGGATGCCCCGATGGTTTGCGCCGCTGCGGTGTGCCAGGTGCGGAAGCTGGACGCTTCAAAGCTGCAGGACACGAGACAAGACACATGGCGTTGCATGCCGGTGCAGGTTGAGGGGAGGGCAAGAGGACAGAGGGCCGGGGTGGGAGGGTGGAGATGAGGGGGGAGCGGGACGAGGGCGGGAGGTAGGAAACAAAAGGAAAGAGGGAGAAGGGGGGAGGAGGGGCAAGTGGGAGGACGCGGATGGGGGTGGACTGGGGAAGACAAACCGCTCCTCCCATGCACTCCTGCCCGGCGATCGCACGGGTGCACGTTGGCCACAACGTCCTCCGACCCCCGGCCTCGGGCCAGGGTAGGAGGAGGAGGAGGAGGAGAGATCGCTTCAGTGACTGCCAATCTTCTTGGCAGACTGCAACAACGAAAAGGATCACACCACGACAGTGGGGATGCATCGTGGGGCGTGCGTGTTGATGACGTCAGCACGAGCACTGGCACGGACTTGGCGCAGACGTGAGGAGGGAGAGGTGTCGTCGGTTGCTGTTGCACGAGAGACAAAACTTGACGACGCGGCCGCAGAGGTGCACAGCCCTATGTGCGCTCAGCACATAGGGCTGCAACGGCATGCATGCTTGCTTGCGACACGCCATGGACTGCCACACAGACGATTATGCAGCGGCATGTGGGATTGGGCGGCGGCATGTGCGCTTGCGTGAGAGTATGTATGCTTGGGCGGCGGCAAGCACACCCGCGGGCACCTGGATGATAGCGACTGTTGCTATGCTGCTGCTGAGGCTCCAAAAAGGCTCATGCCAACCACAAAGGAAGCGCTGATGCTGGCCATGCCGCAGCCCTACGACGTAGGTGGGGATACACCGTAGCCTCAACAGGCCTCTACTGCTGCCACCACCAGCACCAGCAGCAACACAGAGGACTAGCAACAATTGACATGTAAGCATTGACCCCAACAACCTTCCCCTCCACATCTTCCACCACCGCCTTCGCCTCCCCTCCACCACCCCATCCATCCTCCCTCGCACGCCCTCCAAAGTAGCCACCATCCTCGCCTCCTCCTTCCTGCCGCAAACTCCATCCCGCATGTCGGCCGTGCGGCTGCGGATTTACCTTCTGGCGACCTGCTTGGGGTCCTTTGTTGCTGCTGCTGCTGCTGCTGCTGCTGCTGCTGGTTCTGCTGCTGCTTCTGCTGGTCGGGTTCTGCTGCTGCCACTCCGTCATCTGCCGCAGCTGCAACTGCGCCGCCCTTAACGCGCGCTTCTGGTTTTGCAGTTGCGGTTCCATTCGCAGGAGAGGGGACGTGGGTGGTGGAGGAGGACTTGGGCAGGGCGCTCTTCACGGACTTGGCGGAGGGAAGGGTGGCGGCTGGAGTCTTCACTTTCTCCACCTCCACCGACATGCACGAGCCCATGTGCGCGGAGGGGGACCGGGGGAAGGGGCAAGGGGGAGGGAGGAGGCAGGCAGGAGTTGTGGGAAGGGGGGGGGGGGGGGGGGGGGGGGGGGGGGGTAGAGCAATGGTGCGGCGTCGAGGAGCACGGCCCAGCAGACAAGCCTGCACTGCACGCATGTGCTGCACGGTCAGGAGGACGGCGAATTGCAATCGCGAAGGCAACGCCGAAAGAATCGCGCTGAAATGGGGCCGCGATGTGACATGACAGCTCTCATGCGACGGCCAAAGGACTTCGGCTTGACGGTGTGAAGGCGCCGAATCCGCAAGCTTCGGCGCTTGTTGGTATCGTCACGGGTCTTGGGACTGCAGACGAGTTGCAGAACGAAAAACGACACGGTAGCACTGGCTAGGCCTCTAGCGGCCGACGTGCGAGGGATGGGGAGCTGCTGCGAATCTGGACGACGTGGTCATCAGGTAGAGAAGACGACATGGCGCTTCACAGACGCAGGGGCGGAGGTGGCGGCGGATGCGGTGCAGGACGAAACTAGTGCCTCGTTCCCCTGCTAGGGTGCAAGGGACAAACGTTCGGTAATGGAAACATAGTGAACTCATATGTCAACTTCGTGCCTCGTTCCGCAGCTTCGAATATAGGTTATCGCAATCATTTTTCATCGATTCCGCGCCTGGAACACTTCGGTAGCTAGTTATTAAATTTAAAACACCAAACTTGTACTTTTCTATTTTCCCGTGAAATTGCATGCCAACATGAAGAGTAGTTACAACGTTCCTTCCAGCGGCGTTTTAAAACAGCGACCTGGCAATTGGTCGCTGATGAGTACTGATGAGTCGCTTCCTCTCGTTGAAATAGCCACATATCATCACACGTGCACTTCACTTGTGCCCTACAAATGCTTGTATTCGTCAAACTTGACGAATACAAGCATTTACAGGGCACAAGTCCCGTTTCATCCTCACTAACATCCACTATCAATCTACAATGCACTATGGAGCGACAACATTCTTGTGACCACGCATGTCGGACACTCATCCACTATGTAGTTAAAATCATAGCACATCAACTTATCCTCCTACGTAAGATCATGGTTCCTATACTCAGCCGTATTCCATGGCACTTTTGTCGCCAACCCATGATGAATGGGGAATTGCCAAAAGCAGCGTGGCCAAACGAGCTACACAATGGCCACCCTCTATGCCTCTTCAAAATGAGTCCCATGGAGCTACCTACATGGAGGCGCATTATCTCATTATTTTGCACTACCAACTTGCTTCATGACACATGTGTGGTAATGGAGGAAAACCTCTTGAAATTCCTTCCATGTGTCTGTTTTGGCTCAATTTTGGGGCAAATGATGGAGCAGATCTAGGAAAAAACACCTACGTTTTGGTGGTTTATCAAGGAATTCTTCAATGCGCTCTTGTAGGTGGCAACAACTATCATTTCCCTCTTGCATTAAGATAGATGACAACACCATGCACCGTGGATTGAGGATTTTTTGGGAGCAAGTGACGGAAATCACATCCCTTGTCAATCTTGATCATTGTGGTGCATAGTCAATTGAAACAAAATGTCTTACCCAATTTTGATCACACGCTTGCATTTTTATACGTGAGTAATGGATGGGAAAGTATTGCATATGATGCGCAAATATTTGAAAACACAATTTTATACAAAAACTTACACCTTTCAAAGTTTTTGGCTATGGCAATGGGCTCAATGTTTAGGGCAAGTTTGGTGATGATGTTTGACCCCAAGTAGCTAAGCAAGTCCACAAGAGACTAACAACCTTTAACTACTTGGACAAGTGAGCGTGGTACATGCCAACCACAAAGAATTGTATCATCACGATAAGAGCCAACACATAGGCAATGATGGAATCCCAAGTCATTACCACGTTGGTCCTTTCGAACTTTTTTGCCCTGTAAGCGGATCAAAGCTTCCGCATACGGGCGTCTATACTGACCTAAACGATGTCCATACACACGTGAGGCATATAATAGATCATGGTGCTAACCACTGAAGGGCAATTTGCAAAACACGTACCGTGACTTACTACATAACCCTTGTATTTATTTCTTGAAAACATGATCATTCATGTGTTTAAAAAGTACAAAGGCCATTAGAACATACGAGGCCTTCAGTTTAATAAATTTTTTCTGCATTTGAAAAGCCAAATCGTGCTACCAATAGAAGTCTTTAAAAGCAACTTGACAAAAGTAGTGGAATAAACCACACCATTTTAACACATTTTTAGAAATGCAATACCTTAGAACATAGATACTAAGAAGTTAAAGACGAAAAGCAGTTGGCTAGTCATTATAAAACATTCACAAGAACATCAACCTTTGGAGGAGTGTAGTTCACACATTAACAATACCTTACACTCAAACGTCTGTCGCCCGCACTTGCCTCTGGTAGAAGCAGCCCCCCAACAAGTGCCTAATCATATTCCCAACATGTATTGGGATGATTATGTGGTGAAAATGCTAAAGAAAAAACAAATACACAAGGAAGGAATATGATTCAGAATTTCTTTATGAGTTCTCTTTAGCGAATGAATTTTTGTACATGAAGGGAATTCCCCGGAAATGAAACAGAGAATTAATTATTCTTGAATTTTTTTGCATTTCAAACAGGAGATCAAGTCACGAACATTTGGCATCATCTCCCACTGATCCCCTCCCAAAATCCAAAGTGTGTTTGGAAAATGGTTAACATGGTTAACGAGCACACGTTTTGTGCATTCCATGCGTTGAGCCATATCTCCCATACCCTCATCTCATTGCCATAAAATGTATTTGACAAATGTATCAAAAAATGGACGTTGTAGATTCTTAGATATGGTACAAACCTTTTCCCTTGTGAACATAGTTACAAACACATTAGTCAAAGTACAAAAGCAAAAGAAAGTGCTTTACTTGCTTTTTTTCCTATATGTCAATGAATGTTAGTAATCATTCAAGTACATGCAAATGAAAGTGTAAGCATCATAGATGTTACAATGAAAAGGTATTTATTTGTTCTGAACAAAGTTCACCTTGCTCTTCTTCATGTTTTTACATCATGTAAACAATGTATACACCGACTATTGATGGCATTGTAGGTATTTTACATATGGAGAAAACGTCATACATGACGACACTTTAAGTTACTACAAATGACATTGCTAATTTCTTACTGATTATTAAGACCTCCTTTTATCGGAACATGTTGCGTAGAATTATCCACTAATAATCTATGATTTTTGTTGACTAAACTTAAACATTCACGGAGACGTGTGCATCGGTGAATGGATATCCTAAATAAATATTCTTGCAAAAAACGAAGAAAACATCAAATGATTGCATACAATTTGGAGGCATTTTCTAGCACCAACTGTGGAGTCACCGATTACAAATACATCTTCATTCTTGTGCAAGTAGCTTTTCTGGTTGGTCTCCGTAGGCCTACCAGCAAATGTTTGAAAATAGATACAAACGTTGTTTCCACTAAACGTTCTTGCTTTGTAGATTTAAGGCACACTTGACCATTACCATGTTAAAGGGAAAAAATATGATGATGCTATTATATGTTTAGGTGTATTGTGTGGAGATGTTCATGTAACAAATTCTACTCAATCCAAGTTCATTCAAATTACAATGAACCTAAAGTATGACCTTGATTATCTTATGTACACCTGATTTCATTCATGGATTTCATTACAAGTTAGAAACAATTATATCCAAAAACTAGTTAAGTCTGTTGCTACCTTCCTTCATGTAAAATTTTGTCATATACGTCGCAAGTACCTTTAAGGGATGACTATTCATGAATGAATTGTTGATTAGGGAAACAAGTCATTCAAAGTCAACAACTAATCCATGATTGGTTTTTGTCTGATATCGAACGGATTATTTTTATTCACACAAAATCTAACCTCTAACCTATTATGTAACAAACTAATTTTAAATTCAACAGTGCAACAAACCCCTCATTTATCATATTATTGGATAGATATCTCGTGCATGCTATGTCATAATGTGTGAATTGAAAGTTACAAAAGTGGAGGATTTTTTGTTCATACACAAGTGTCTACTAGGAGACCCTTGAAGTGCGTCATATATGACACATCATGAAGTAGCATTTTTGATTTGTAGGAGAAGGAAATGCTCTCATTAGAGAATCAATCAAATTCTGTGCTTCGCTTACTGGGTGGAACAGAGAGGTCCTCCGGCACATGATAAGAGCAATTCACCCAAACTCAACCTTGGTGACTGATGGATGGAACTCAACCTGAGCTGTCATTGCTTCGTCACTTTGCCACTTTGAAGAAGTTTGTGGAACACCCATAGCACTTGTTTAATAGGCACGACTATAAAAAGATTGCTGGCAAATTATCATCACTTTCATTAGTAAGGCAAGAGGCTTATCAGACACACACATCATGAAGGAGGATAAGCTTCTCATGGATATGTAATACGTTTGCCAACTAATGTCCGTTTATAAGGTGATGAAAAGACTCTTACGAGTGGCTCCTACAATGAGTCATTCACTACATGAATGTGCATGAGATTTGCGCAAAGTAATACTATTTCCTTATGCCACGAGTGTCATGTTGTTTCCTATTGTAAGCTCTTTTCTATCAACTTCATGGCTAGGAAAGATGACGCATTGTTATGATTTATCACTTCGTGGTTGCCATGAATGGTACCACGCGTATTTCATAATGAATTGAGCATGCCATGTTGACTACATCAACTTTCATCATTTGTCGAGATGAAATATCCTTGTTGCATGCGACGGTGACCCCATACCTATACTTGTTACAATGGGATAGGAGGGTAGTGTGCACAAGAAACACATGATTACAATCATTATCCAACAAGGTTTCTTTCTTCCACGAAGCAAGATAATCTTAGTTTAAGTTAAATTATTTGCAGCCTATGGAATAAAAAATGTGTACAGGGCTGTTTACTACAAGTTACAAGAATTGGGCAATGGATAGTAGCACCCACACGGTCAAAAGAGGAGCTGTTTAAAAAGAGGTATTCAATAACTTGGAAGTATTGTAAATGAGAATTTGACGTTGATGCCTTGTTTTTCAAATCATGTGACAGATTACATCTAAGTTTCTATAAAAATCCATGTTATTCCACTTTTTGATGCATAACAACGCCAAGTGGACTTAAATGAGCATGTACGGTTTAGAGGAAAACATTTAACAAAGGGAGGATTCGGCCATTGGTTTGAGGCGCGGAAGAGAAAAAACAAAACTATGTCAACAAATAGTCATCAACATTTAGGTTGACTGTTGTGATTTATTTTCATCATCATCATTACGTCTTGAATCATCTCCTCATTCAATGTTATGGTTTCTCTCTTAATAAATGAAACGATGAATTTTTCGAACTTAGTTCTTCATAGTATCAACATCTCACATGACAATTTTCTTTAAAAAGTACTAACATGTCTCTTCATCGTCTCCAGCATATAGAAGATGTTTGGCATAAGCTAAAATACATTGCATCCTTGTCTGACCTTCAAAGTTTATGGCCATGCCCCATGGAGGTTGAGGTTTGTTTTACTTTGTGATTGAGTTCACCTTCACATTCTCCTTCAAATTTATTTTGGTGCACAGGATATGTTGCACCACATGTAGCCTCCATTTCATGTGCCCCACATTTTGCGAGCAAGGGAAATGTGACCATGTGTTGGTGTCATAAGCAAATGTGGCACATGCTTGCCAAAATGCTCGGCAACGCAATGTATGCTCCTAATACATGGCCAAACACCGAAGCCCATGCCCACATTACGTGTGCATACTAGTACTTTCCCACCATGAACAAGATGTTTTAGCTGGCAAGTTGATGTACCTTCGTCACAAATTATCCAAAGTGCTTTATGCCAAGTTTTACAGCCAAGATTAGTAGTTATCATTGTATAATCCATGGATTGGAGAAGGGGAAAGCGGTGTTAAGTTTGGAGGTGGACTTGGATCCTTGATGGAGACGTAGACACGTATAGAAGCAAAGAATTGGCTTAGAGATCCATAGTGATAATGATGGCTGTTTACAACTAAAAGTTATATGTAGAAGCAGTTTTCGATTGCATCATATGTTATGTGCTTGACATTGACATCCAGGAATCACACATGCGGAGCTCGTGGAAGCACACATATCTTGTTTGAGTGCCAAATGAAGCGCTTGGTTTGTTCGTGTGAAAGTCCAAATTAAAAATGAACAATTACGAATTTCAAATTTTCACCATTGCTACATATTAAAAACATATGTTTTTAAGTGTTAAGATGTTGAAGTTACTTATGTCCAAAGTATGTGAGGGCGGCTCGGCAGACCCTGACGCCAGAGGCACACACCACCGTAGAGCTTCGCTAGGTCAGTATGCCCAGCGTCTTCCCGCTGATATCCGTGACGTCAAACTTCCGAGCAGGGGAACGCGGCATGGGTGGGAGATGTTGAGAGCGGGCAAGAGGTAGATTGGGAGTTGCGCAGCCGTTGTAGCAGTTTTCCGCGCCGACGCTGTCCGAAGTCTCCGCCATGCCACGGTGCGCTTTGGACGGACAGTTCAGCCGCACTCGGCATCAGAGACGAGTCGTCGCTGCGTTGGTGGAGCGGAGAGGCAGGATTGCACGATGGCGCGTTTGCGCTGCGCCTGTGAGAAGGCGCATTACGGTCGGCGTCACATCCGGCTATCGCATCATGCCTGGTCGAAAGTGCCCAGCCAAAGTGCCTAGTTGCGCACGATGGGAAAACAGCCGTGGCAAATCTAAACGCCAATTGTCTTCAAGGTTCACATTCAAAATTTTCTTACAAAAAGAACGAATGGACTATCAGTGTTACAACATGTTGCCATCCTAGGTGTAAAAATCACAGAAAATTCTTGCTCTTTCCAAGAACACATAGCTAAATGTAAACTTTCAACCTGATGACCAATCATGAGAGAGCTCCTATTCAATTCATCTCTCTGCATTCAATCTCCACTAGAAGTAGCGAACTTTCGCTAGGTTGCAATTGAAACCCTGATCCTTATCATTCCATTTCATGTGAGCAAGGCACACTTCCAATCGAATTCCACATAATCGAGTAATTTAAGCCACATATGATTATGAACAGAATAATACTATGCATTGTGCCTACTTTGATCACACTTTTAATGCGAGGTAACGCCCGACTACGATCCTTCCTCTTTGAAAATCGTAAATGACAAAAATCAAAGCACCACGTATTCAAATTCCCATATAAGACCTATCTCTTTCAATAATAGAAGCTAATTATAAAAGAGACTAAATCCATTGACTAGAACCAAGGCCAAGAGATGCACATAAGAAATCAAGACCAAAAACATCATTCAAATTACAAAGCAATTCACATACAAAATCCTCATAAATCAAACTCAACATGCCACAATATTTTGAGACACAAATCAAATGAATCAAACTTTGTTTCTCACCAAAGTAGATCAAAAACATCTTGTTAACAACGATGAAACATTTTCCTTCAAAACCAAATCCACTATGTCATTCATTTAAAACTTAAGGATGGCCTTCAACTTCCCTTGAATTTTCTGTACTATTTTGTTCAAATATTTGCATTAAAATGAAGTAATGAAGAGGTATATACCTCTATACATATACATGTACATATACATACATATAACGATATCCACATGTAATGGTAAATGTAGATGCATACGTACACATCAATTTAAATTTGCATGTAAATATACAAAATAACACAAATGAATGTACATATGCATGTAACTTACTTGTATGTCATCTTTAGACAACTAAAAGTGGAAATATGTGTTCAACAATGTTACTTTTTATCATTCTTGGACATGTGCACTAGTTGGTGGCCTTTCTTCATAAATAAACAAGATTCAAGACTTATTTTTCATTTTTGATTCATGGTCATATGGATATCACTTTGCTTGTTTGTGCGTGTTGAATACCACAATGTGTCTACATTACTCCATGGATATTCATTTACGATTTGGGGCTTTTTTTTACCTATTAAGCAATGTATCATTTGGACTAAAAGCTTTGAGGATGCAAATTCTCTATCCATATGCTATTCACATATGGTCTATTGCCCTTGTCTTATTCTTTTTTTGAACATATCAGTCGGTGGGATCAAACATTGACTCTTTTTTATGAGCTTGGCGTGTTTTTGCGAGTACATGTCTTTGAAAATCAAACAAAAACGATGCTTGCGTTACCATCCTCATTTTCATGTGGTACTATTATAGAATCTTGTGTCCCATGTCACGATTGCAATTTGAGCATGCACAACCATTTTGGAATAAAATTGACATTGCTTCGTGGACATCTTATTTTCTAGAGTGTAGATGCAAGTATATTCTAAAAATGAATTTGCTTGCTTCCTTAGGGGTAGGATGCTTTGTTTTTCAACAAACATAGAACAAGTAAAACATGTGAAAGGTGGTATTCAATGATTGCATGGCTTGAACCAAGTTGGTGACACGAACACGGAGGACAAAGTGTTTGGCACATTGTCGTGAACAGCGTATTGAAAACGTAGTAAAGAGTTTTGTTACATTTTAGTAATATTTTTGGAGTATCATTAAATTGTGAAGTGGAGGCAAGAAGTTTATTACTTTTCATCCGTAGTTGGCATATTTGAAGGAATGTTTTCTCAGAACAGTGTTGTTTTACAACATCATGGACGACTCAAGAAGATAGTCAATTAGTTGTTCCTCTTAGTATAGGGGGGAAAGATTAGATACCCACCATGTCCCAAAAAACGTTGGCATGCTTGCACCTTCAAGAATTAGAACAGTGTTCCAAATATGGAAAAAAATTATGCGGTTACATCATCAGGTGTAAAAGAAGGAACGAAGTATCCACACAAAAAGCTATGTCGTTGCTACACAAAATGCGATGTCAGAATGCTGTCATCATCAAGCTCTTGGAACAATCATGAAGCCCTCTTTCAAATTGTTTTTGATTGCTTGAGGGAGAGGTTTGCGTGGGGGGTCCAAGACACCCCTATAATGCGCGTGCATCTGCCGGGCCGCGCTATTGCGAGGCCGAGCAAATGCCCACGCAAAAAAATAAAACCCTCAACCACGAATGTACTTTGGGGCTGGGTTTGAAAGTATTAAGTATGAAAACCCGCGTGGTTTGTGTGCTACGGGAAAAAAATCGAACATTAAAATGGGCGTTTCTGCTGGATCGCGATGGAGCGATGAGCCTTTTGTATTTTTCAATGTGCAAGCCCCCTATTACGATGTAGTGTTTAATATTTTGAGTGGGCTCCACCCGTGCAAAACATAGAAAAATTGAAATCGTAATAGGGGGTTTGCGGGTCAAAAGAAAAACAAAAAAGTCATCGCTCCATCGCAACCTTGCGAGGGAATGACGTTCGCAGTTAAGCGGCGGTTACATGACCCTTGTGGCCACGCTCAATCAGTGCAGCATGTGGCTGACCGAGCATGGCGAGCGATGGCTAGAAACCTCATTCATGTTTTTAAATAGGTGGTTTTGCATGTTCAGATTTTAGAATCGCGGGTATGCCAGTGTAAGACCTAGCGCGGTGTGGGTATTAGAGCTATTATGCCCCTTAGTGTATCTGTCAGATATTCGATCACTTTCGACTTTTTCAAAACCCTTAGCAATCGAGAAGTTCTGTATTTCCCCTCCCATGCCTTGCTCCAAGGAGGCTTAGGAGGCTCCCAAAACCTTTCACCCAGAACCACGGAATGTTTCGTGTTGGATTTCGGAGAAAACAGTTTTATGACGATCTGGAGGGATGTTTTGGTTTGCAGGCGAGGATGTATTCATCTCTGAATTGGCGACATGTCAACAATTTTTTTACTAGAGTGCGTAACACTTCGGACCAGGAATGTGGGCGCTCTTTAGCTGTCCTCAGATTGGGGGCGACGAGAAAATGGTCATGCAAGGATGGGGCAAATCACAAGTCCCCTTCGATTAGACAACGCAAAACATCAGCGAAGCAGACGACGTCCAGGAGAAGTTGGCCAAATATGACGTGCAGAATAGCAAAGGAGGTGAGACTTTTAAAGGGTGCCGTCCGAGAGTCGGAATCGTAAGTTGATTCCAGAATGACGGCCAGATCTGCACGTGTAACCATGCGAAAGCGGAATGGACGAGATATTTCTGAAAGGAATGAAACTGTGCTCTGTCCTTTGCATTGATCAGGCTCTTGCATCGATCAGTCATTTCAAGTGGGGCTGGCGACATGGTGCACAAGTCTTTCCACAAGTGAATGTGGAAAAGATGCTACTTTGAATATGAAGTAAATCCATCACGGGTTTGGTTTGTAAGGCTCCGCGAAGTAGTAAGGGCAAGAGACCAGTCCAAAGAAACTGGGCGCGACTAGTAGTATTCAGTTTCGATGGTCAATGATTGCCGGACACTGGCGTTGCTCAACGTTATCAAGGACTTTGGAAATCCACAAGTTGGACAATTCCGGTCGCTTGTTGCCTACAGTCGTGTCCAGAGGGTTTCCTCCCAACCACGGACATTGTTTGAACTTTCAATAATTAAAATATTTCGCTCTCTTTTGACTTCCGGAAGTGAAACTAAGTGCGCTTCGGATGTAACGGGTAACACGTAGTATATCATGCAGAAAGAGACGAATCCGTACATCATATCAGACAAAATGCCGGCTACTTTACGGTAGGTGGCAGAAGAAAACAAAATGTATAGGAACGCATCACTTGTCGGCAGTCGCTATCAACCCGACTATCGTGGTTTCCAAACAAAGTTGTCAAAACACCTGAAAACTCGTGAAAACCAACGAGGGTTGACAAACGGGTAGCCGCCGTCACTGTCAGTCAATTGGGAAAGTTTATGTGAAACTGATAAAATTAGTAGTCGCAACGATCTCCTATCTACACGTCCCTGTGTAGCTATCAAATAGATTTGATGAAATCCTGAGGTTAGTTTTGTTTCTATGACTGCGACTTCGATCGGGTGTGCAAATTTCTTTGCAAACAAAAATGTTCTAGAGCGACATTGGTTGCGAATGTTCTCGTTCACACTCGACGACGACTGAGGATGCATGGAAGGATGACACATTCCGATCGAGTGAAAGTTGTCAATGTCACTCATGTACACATAGGATGAAAGCAATTTCGAGAACCCTTTACATCCGGAACCAGATGGTTTACCACACAGGACACCAAAGCCTGCTTGGTTTCACTTCGGGGAAGTCAAAAGAGAGCGAAGCATAAGATGTCACATGTTGATTTCTTAAAATGGGGATGGTTGAACTAATGCCGATCATCCATTGGTGCGCTCTGTGGGCCCCGCTGTATTGGTTGATCGAGCACTGTAGAAAACCCATCCAGATGGGCAAGTTGAGAACCCCCTCAAGTATCTCAATGGCGATCAAGGCGAAAACCCCGCAAACAGCACGAGAGCCGACAATGGTTCAACTCGACCAACCATGAAATCCAACCACCACCATGGGCACCCATTCATAGCCCGAACATCCATGAATGGTTCTTCTCCTATCTCTCTAATAGGCGCCTTATATTGATCATTGCTCGATCGGTTCAAGTGCAATAGCAGACAATACATGGTCCACACGCGCGGACCAGAAGAACAATCCAAACATGCAAGCTAGAGAATTACATTGTTCCATACGCGTGCCGAGACGAGGGGAATATGAAGAAATCTCACTTCTCAAATTAGCACAGAACAATGGCGCCTCACTCAAAGTAGAATGCAAACCTGGCGTACACAGAAAGTGAGCATGCACATATGAAGCCCCTCAAAACAGAAAACACAATAATGGCCCTCTCCCGGGAATTGTGATATGGCCCCCATCCACAGAGAACACATAAATCACATGCCATAACAAGCGTTGCCATTTCATAGACAATTTTTTTGATTTCTAGGGCATCGCCATTGCCTGCATCTTCAACATGGAGCCACTTTCGTTCTTTACTTTTGCCAAAATCATAGAAAAGAGTTGTCCTTCAACACTATAGGCCACGAGCATACATAATGTCTGTAAAGATTAATCATCAGGTACATGCCAAAAACTCTGCATTCAAGGTAAAACAATGATAGACTACATATGAAAAACCTTCTTAAGAGAAAATCAGCAAAAAAGGGTTTTGCATCCAAACAATGGCGATGAACAAAGAAGTTCACGAGTGCATCCATCCTCTATGAGGCCATGGGAAAATACTACCACATTAACAAAATCAAGAAGAAACCATTCTAGATGAAAACAGCTGGAAATCAACCAAATCAAAAATAAAAATGACACACAAAAAACCATTGCCTTTCAAGAACCCAGGGAATGAAACGATCAAATGAAATACAAATGAAGATGCATTCATGATTCTTTGAGATGAATAAATTACTTCTTCAATGACACATCAATACATATTCTACCTGAATAAAGAGTATAGGGTTTTCACAAACGATTTCTAGAAAATGTAATTTTAACATGGAAAAAAAATGTTGTAATAAAAAACCAAAGCTTTGTTTAAAAAAATATATTTCATGATCATTTAAAAATAACATTTTTAATCTTATTTGCAATTGCTAAGTGTTTTCATCATACATCAAATCACGTAAATTCAGTGTGATGAACAAATCCGATTAAGAATGTCAATATACGCCTTGGAACATTGAAAAATACAGATTTGGAAACGAAAAAACATTTTGGTACAGCAAACAAAGAAACATAGAAAGAGGAATTTAGATTTATACTTCAAGTGGGATAAATGAATATATTTATAACAAAAAAACCAAAACGTACACGATATGAATAGCAATCAAAATTGAGACCACAAAAAACATGAAGATTTAAATAAACCCAAAACAAATACGCAAAAAAACCACGTGTCAAATACTTAAAAAATAAACAAAACACATATACGGGTATACCTATCAATACAAATGTTGATGATGATATAGGTATGAAAACCCATATGAATCCATGCGTAAAAACATTTAAGGGTATAGATTACCCTGAGAATAAGGATATAGTTATAAACATGCAAAAACGTTTGGATATGAATGTATGTATTTGCTTAGAAATAAATGAATAAACAAATCATTTTTGCTATGGTTACAATACATAAAAAATACATATACGTATAGATTAAGATATAGATGAAATTAAATGAACAGATATGGATTTCCATGTAGACATACACATACATAAAGATGTATATCTCGATATAGATACAGATATAGACATAGATATAGATATAGATATAGATATAGATATAGATATAGATATAGATAAAGATAAAGATAA
>SZWC01029884.1:0-12631 GCA_023375785.1 Penium margaritaceum | reverse complement strand
ACAACTCTGGCACAACTCTGGCACAACTCTGGCACAACTCTGGCACAACTCTAGCACAACTCTGGCACAACTCTGGCACAACTCTGGCACAACTATGGCACAACTCTGGCACAGCTCTGACAAAACTGTGGAACAACTCTGGCACACCTCTGGCACAACCCTGGCACAACTGTGGCACAACTCTGGTACAACTCTGGAAAATCTCTGACAAAACGTTAGCACAACTCGGGCACAAATCTGGCACAAGTCTGGTACAAATCCGGCACAACTCTGGCATATCTCTGGCACAACTCTGGCACAATTCTGGCACAACTCTGGCAAAACTTTAGCACAACTTTTGCACAACTCTGGAATAACTCTGGCAGAGCTCTGGCACAACTCTAACACAACGCTGGCACATCTCTGGCACAAATATGGTACAACTCTGGCACATCTCTGGCACAACTCTAGCACAACTCTGGCACAACTCTGGCACAACTCTGGTACAACTCTGGCACAACTCTGGCACAACTCTGGTACAACTCTGGCACAACTCTGGCACAACTCTGGTACAACTCTGGCACAACTCTGGCACAACTCTGGTACAACTCTGGCACAACTCTGGCACAACTCTGGTACAACTCTGGCACAACTCTGGCACAACTCTGGTACAACTCTGGCACAACTCTGGCACAACTCTGGTACAACTCTGGCACAACTCTGGCACAACTCTGGTACAACTCTGGCACAACTCTGGCACAACTCTGGTACAACTCTGGCACAACTCTGGCACAACTCTGGTACAACTCTGGCACAACTCTGGCACAACTCTGGTACAACTCTGGCACAACTCTGGCACAACTCTGGTACAACTCTGGCACAACTCTGGCACAACTCTGGTACAACTCTGGCACAACTCTGGCACAACTCTGGTACAACTCTGGCACAACTCTGGCACAACTCTGGTACAACTCTGGCACAACTCTGGCACAACTCTGGTACAACTCTGGCACAACTCTGGCACAACTCTGGTACAACTCTGGCACAACTCTGGCACAACTCTGGTACAACTCTGGCACAACTCTGGCACAACTCTGGTACAACTCTGGCACAACTCTGGCACAACTCTGGTACAACTCTGGCACAACTCTGGCACAACTCTGGTACAACTCTGGCACAACTCTGGCACAACTCTGGTACAACTCTGGCACAACTCTGGCACAACTCTGGTACAACTCTGGCACAACTCTGGCACAACTCTGGTACAACTCTGGCACAACTCTGGCACAACTCTGGTACAACTCTGGCACAACTCTGGCACAACTCTGGTACAACTCCGGCACAACTCTGGCACAACTCTGGCACAACTATGGCACAACTCTGGCACAGCTCTGACAAAACTGTGGAACAACTCTGGCACACCTCTGGCACAACCCTGGCACAACTGTGGCACAACTCTGGTACAACTCTGGAAAATCTCTGACAAAACGTTAGCACAACTCGGGCACAAATCTGGCACAAGTCTGGTACAAATCCGGCACAACTCTGGCATATCTCTGGCACAACTCTGGCACAATTCTGGCACAACTCTGGCACAACTTTAGCACAACTTTGGCACAACTCTGGCACAACTCTGTTGAAAAATCGCCCCTCCGCATGCCCAAGTGCGGCGCCGGGAGGCGCTGAGGAGCAGCCAGAAAATGGTAACGCCTCTAAGGCGGATCTGGTGACTCGACATTTGCTCGGATCCTAAAATGGAGGATTCTCCCTGAAAGTTGACGAGTTGTTGAATCCGGTGGAAGTTGTTTCGCTGGAATCGAACAAGTATCGAAGGAGATATGGTTTTCCAAAGTTGGGGTATGCGCAGCGGCTCTGGGAGCCGGCTGCGACTCGAAATCCGGGCGATAATCGACCGGACTGAGTAACAAAAATACCATGTGGAGAAAATGCTCCGATAGGCCTGCCGAGGCGTCCGGTGGATGATCCGCCTGATCAGGTGGATCATCCACCGGATCCAGAAGTGCAGGTTGTTACTGAGGGACTTAGCCAAAAATCTGGCTCGGCGTCCGAAACTCAGGATTACGTTTTGTTACTCGGGGACTGAGTCAAAATTCTGACTGCAGGTCCGCGGACAGGTTTCGAACCTCGTCACAGCCCATCACCAAACACGACCCAAAAGTGGGTAGGGTGCGTGGAAACAGTGCAGGGGACCCATACACCATGTGCAATGGGACATGCGCCTTGGGAAAGGTGCTTCGCACGTGAATGAAGGCGCCACGGCGAGTGGCGGCGTCAGGCTTCTGTGGTGGGTGAGACCTGCGCTTTGGCAAGCATAACTTGAGCTACGCTTGGCCGAATCACGCGCGGTTTGGTGCGTTGGAAATCTCATGACTAGCCCTCCAAATGTTGTGATCATGTCCATGTTCTAAAAAATAACGCAAAATGACGTTATTCCCTTCGCAAACTGACTGTCTCTAAATTCCCGCTCACATAGCGTGAGGCGACCAGAAAGCTCACGCTCAGTCTCAGATTCGCCCAAAAACAGTAGAGGTGAACCACTAGAGATGATCAGACAAACTTCGGGACCGCACCACGCGGATCTCATCCTGACAAAGGGTTATGGGCCCACGGGTCTGAACGCCTCCAAGTTCACGTCTTCCGTAGCGCACGGGATCGTCATCTTGGACGTCGCCGTGAAGTTCTGAGAACTCTTCGGAGTAGCAGCTGCGCACATGGCGCAGAAGGAGACGCAGCCCATTCAGAAGTATGCGGGCGGCCTGGGTTTCGGGCTATGGAGGTGGCAGTTCGAACTGTACCTCTCGCATAAGGGGCTGCTGGATGTCATGCTGGGAAAGGAGGTGCTCACAGAGGCGAGTGCTACGGACTTGGAGATGCAGGCCTTCGAAAAGAAGAACATGGAGGCGCTCATGCTCCTGGTGTTTGGGACAGCCGAGTCGCAGTGGGGCTACTTCGAAGGCTGCAAGCTGGCAGCCAAAGCTTGGGAAAAGCTCTGCGCCATCCACCAATCCAAGTCGCTCACGAACAAAATCTTCGCGATGAAGCGACTCCTCACGGTGAGAATCGAGGAGGGAGATGATGTCATCTCCGCCATGCAGCAGATCGAGTCGCTCGCCTCACAATGCAATGACGTGGGGTGGAAGATCGACACGCAGTTGCAGGCGATGGCCCTCCTCATGCCCCTACCTGACAGTTGGGGCCCACTCATCACCGTCCTCAGAGGTTGGTCAGAGGACAAGCTCACCTATGGCGCGGTTGCAGAGTACATCCGCAACAAGGCGCAGCGCCGGAGCTGCGGGGAGTCCTCGTCTTCCTCATCGGCCCTCGCCACCAAAACGCGTGGTGGCGGAAGCGGAAGCCGAGGAAGTGGCGGAAAGGGCGGTGGTAAGAAGGGCGCCAAGAAAGGTGCGTGCCGCAATTGCGGCAACGAGGGCCAGTGGGCCCATGAGTGCCCAGAGGAGGCAAAGACCGGCGGCAAAAACAGCAAGGGTAGGTCGCTCCTCAACGGCAACAAGAATCACTTCCTGAAGAAGGCCAACAGGCGGTGCCTGGATTCCGGGGCCGAGGAGCACACCCAAGTCGAGAAGGTGGGGTTCGTCACCTACGAGAAGTCCTCCAAGTCAATGGTGGTCGCGAATGACAAAGTCGAGCCGGCGGCCGGCCAAGGCGACGTGGAGGTGGAAGTCGTGGTGGGCGGTAAGAAGGAGCAGTGCACAATTCGTGATGTGCAGCACGTCCCCGGCCTGGCTGACATTTTGAGTGTCAGCCGCTTGACGGACAAGGGGTATGAGGTGCTCTTCCGCAGGAAAGGCGCAGTGGTGCGCATCGACAGCGACGGCGAGGTCGTGCTGGAGGCGAAGCGCGAGGGCGGTCTCTACNGAAGCGCGACATGGTGCATGGCCTCGTCATCGACGGTGCAGACGCGGCAGCAGATGCAGCAGCACACAAAAAGTGCAGGCCTTGCATTTTGGGCACGGCGCGGCGTAAGCCATTCAACGAGAACGCGGCTCGCGCAAAGGACCTGCTGGAGGCCGTGCACAGCGACGTGTGTGGACTGTCAAAACGCCGTCAAACGGCGGCTTCAGATACTTCATCACCTTCATTGACGACTGCAGCAGGAAGCTCTACGTGTACTTCATGAAGCGGAAAGGCAAGGTCCTGATCGGCTGAAGGAGTACGTCGCAGCGGTGGAGAGGCAGACTGGCCGGAAGGTCAGAGTGCTACGCAGCAACAATGGCGGAGAGTACATGGGCTGTAGCGGGTGGATGAAGCAGCAGGGCATCAAGTGGGAACCCACTACGCCGTACTCGCTACAATCCAACGGAGTGGCGGAGCGGGCGAACCAGACGCTGCTCAACATGGTGCGAACCATGCTTGTGGATGCGGGGTTGCCGCGAGGGTTCTGGGCAGAGGCTGTGCGTACAGCGAGCTACACCATCAACCTCACCCCAACAGCGGTGCTGAAGGGTAAGGGCGGCTAGAAGACGCCGGAGGAGGTTTGGAGCGGGCGCAAGCCAAACGTGGCGCACCTGAAGGTGTTCGGGTGCAAGGCACACGCGATGGTGCAGGCGGCGCAACGACGCGACAGCAAGCTGGAACCGCGGACGAAGCCGTGCTTGTTCCTAGGCTATGAGAGCGCGCAAAAGGCGTATCGGCTCTGGGACCCGCGCATGCAAGAGATCATCCGCAGTCGTGACGTCGAGTTCGACGAGCAGCAAAGCTTCAGCAGCAGCAGCAACGACATGAGCGTCGGGAACACTCCAAAACAGGGGGAGTGGTTCCAGCCCCTTGACTACGAGGAGGAGCCGGCGGACGCGGAGGTCGATGATGTGGCGTCGGAGCGCGGCGGTGCAGCAGGTGCAGCAGCTGACGTGGAGGACTCCGACGATGATGCAGCTGGGCTGGAGATCCGGCGGAATGATCCGTCGAAGGAGGCACCGCGGGTGCCGAAGCGCGCACTCCCGGCTGAGTTCGCGTCGGGCGTCAGAGAAAAATCCTCCGGACGCGCCGCTCGTCCGGTTGATGGTTCATCGGAGCGAGAAGAATCCTCGGGAAGCCGTCCGGTCGATGATTCACTGGAGCGTGCTGAGTCGGAAGGATCGCAGCAGAGCGAAGAGACGCCGCCAAGACTGCCGCGCCGTAGCGGGAGGCAGCGGAGAGCGGGGAAGCGTTTTGACGCAGGCACCGGTCAATGGATTGGCATGACGCGGTGCATGCTGGCTGCATCAACGGAGCCGACGACCGTGCAAGAGGCGCTTGCACGGCCCAAGGGAAAGCAGTGGGACGCCACCATCAAGTCAGAGTTGGCGTCCATTGCTGAAAATGACACGTGGCAGCTGGTTCACAGGCCGAAAGACGCCAAGGTCATCGGCTCCAAGTGGGTCTTCAAGACCAAGTTCACAAAGGAAGGTGTGGTTGACAAGTATAAGGCGCGGCTCGTGGCGAAGGGGTACGCACAGTGCAAGGGCGAGCACTACGATGAGACGTTCGCCCCCGTCGCCAAGTTCACAAGCATCCGGGCGATCCTTGCGGTGGCAGCCACGAAGGACATGGAGCTCCACTAAATGGACGTAAAGACGGCCTTCCTCAACGGCATCATCGACAAGGAAATCTACATGGAGGTGCCGGAGGGGGTGGAGGCGCCAGAGGGCAAGGTGTGCAAGCTGCGGAAGTCCTTGTACGGGCTAAAACAATCGCCCAGATGCTGGTACCAATAGATGGACAGCTTCATGGCACAACTTGGCTTCAAGCGCTGTGAGGTAGATCACAGTGTGTACGTGCAGCACAGAAAGAAGCTCCATCAGATTGTCACACTTTACATGGACGATCTGATCTTGTGCTCCTCAGACCTGCCGAGCCTACAGCAGCTGAAATAGCAGCTGCGCAGCAGGTTCTAGATGTCGGACATAGGGGAGCTGGAGTTCTACCTCGGGGTGAGCATTACACGGAACCGGAGGGCGCGCACGCTTGAGCTTGGGCAGGCCAAATATGTGGCCGAGGTGCTGAAGCGGCACGGCATGGAGGACTGCAAACCAGTGTGCAGTCCTGTCTCCACGACCTATGAACTGAGTGCGGCAATGGTGCCGCAAACAAAAGAAGAGCGGGAGGATATGGCAGGGGTGCCTTACCAATCGGCGGTGGGCAGCCTCATGTACGCCATGGTGGCGACTCGACCGGACCTGGCCTACGCAGTGGGCCAAGTGAGCAGGTATGTGGCCGATCCAGGGCCACCACATTGGCAGGCGGTCAAGCGCATACTCAGCTACCTGCAGGCGACGCGGCACGCGCGCCTGAGGTTCGAGGGCAAAGGGCGGGCGGACCCTTTGTGTCTGGTCTGCTACACGGATGCAGACTACGATGGCGATGTGGACAAGCGGAAGTCCACATCCGGCTACGTGTTCTTCCTCGCTGGTGTAGCGGTCTCGTGGTGCAGCAGGAAGCAGGACTGTGTTGCCAACTCCACAGTGGAAGCTGAGTACATCGCGCTGGCCGAGGCGGTCAAGGAGGCAGTGTGGCTCCGCCGGTTGCTGGGGGAGCTGGGCGTGTCGCAGCTGGAGCCTACCGTGGTGCACGAGGATAACACCGGCTCCATCTCGCAGACCAACAACCCGACGCAGCACAGGAGGACAAAGCACATCGACGTGTGTTATCACTACACACGGGACATGGTTGAGAAGGGGCAGGTGGTGCTGCAGCAGTGCAGCACACACAACATACTTGCGGATTGCTTGACCAAAGCGCAACCCGCAGACCGACACGCGATGAGCGTGGCCGGACTTGGGATGACCAGCTATGATGGGCTGGAGGGCACAGCAGAAGATGAGCAAGAGAAAGCAGGAGCAGCGGGCATGGATGTACAAGGGGGAGAATGTTGAAAAATTGCCCCTCTGCATGCCGAAGTGCGGCGCCGGGAGGCGCTGACGAGTAGCCAGAAAATGGTAACGCCGCTACGGCGGATCTGGCGACTCGAAATTTGCTCGCATCCTAAAATGGAGGATTGCCCCTAAAAGGTAACGAGTCGCTGAATCCGGTGGAAGTTGTTTCGCTAGAATCGGACAAGTATCGAGGGAGATATGGCTTTCCAAAGTTGGGATATGCGCAACGGCTCTCGGAGCCGGCTGCGACTCGAAATCCGGTCGATAATCGACCGGACCGAGTAACAAGAATACCATATGGAGAAAATGCTCCGAAAGTCCTGCCGAGGCGTCCAGTGGATGATCCGCCTCATCCAGTAGTGCAGGTTGTTACTGAGGGACTTAGCCAAAAATCTGGCTCGGCGTCCGAAACTCAGGAGTACGTTTTGTTACTCGGGGACTTAGTCAAAATTCTGACTGCAGGTCCGCGGACAGGTTTCGAACCTCGTCACACCCCATCACCAAACACGACCCAAAAGTGGGTAGGGTGCGTGGAAACAGTGCAGGGGATCCATACACCATGTGCAATGGGACATGCGCCTTGGGAAAGGCGCTTCGCATGTGAATGAAGGCGCCACGACGAGTGGCGGCGTTAGGTTCTGTGGTGGGTGAGACCTGCGCTTCGGCAAGCATAACTTGACCTACGCTTGGCCAAATCAAGCGCGGTTAGGTGCGTTGAAAATCTCATAAATAGCCCTATAAATGTTGTGATCATGTCCATGTTCTAAAAACTAATGCAAAACGACGTTATTCCCTTCGCAAACTGACTGTCTCTGAATTCCTGCTCACATAGCGTGAGGCGACCAGAAAGCTCACGCTCAGTCTCAGATTCGCCAAAAAACAGTAGACGTGAACCATTAGAGACGATCAGACAAACGTCGAGACCGCACCATGCGGATATCATCCTCCCAAACTCTGGCACGAATCTGGCACGACTCTGGCACAACTCTGGCACAACTCTGACACAACTCTGGCACAACTTTGGCACAACTCTAGCAGAACTCTGGCACAACTCTGGCACAACTCTGGCACAAATCTGGCACAACTCTGACAAAACTCTGGCAAAACTCTGGAAAAACTCTAGCACAACTCTGGCACAACTCTGGCATAACTCAGGCACAACTCAGGCACAACTCAGGCACAACTCTGGCACAACTCTGGCACAACTCTGGAACAACAATGGCGCGAATCTGGCACAACTCTGGCAGAACTCCGACAAAACTGTGGCACAGCTCTGACAAAACTGTGGCACAACTCTGACCCACCTCTGGCACAACTCTGGCAGAATACTTGCACAACTACGGCAAAACTCTGGCACAGCTCTGACAAAACTCCAACACAACTCGGGCACAACTCTGGCACAACTCTGGCACAACTCTGGCACAACTCTGGCACAACTCTGTCACAACTCTGGCACAACTTTGGCACAGCTCTTGCAAAACTCTAGCACAACTCTGGCACAAATCTGGCACAACTCTGGTACAACTCTGGCACAACTCTGGCACAACTCTGGCACAACTCTGGCACAACTCTGGCACAACTCCGGTACAACTCTGGCACAACTCTGGCACAACTCTGGCATGACTCTAGCACGACTCTGGCACAACTCTGGCACAACTCTGGCATGACTCTAGCACGACTCTGGCACAACTCTGGCACAACTCTGGCATGACTCTAGCACGACTCTGGCACAACTCTGGCACAACTCTGGCATGACTCTAGCACAACTCTGGCACAACTCTGGCACAGCTCTGGGACCTCTCTGGCACACCTCTGAAACAACTCTGGAACCACTCTGGCACAACTCTCGCACAACTCTGGCACAACTCTGGCACAACTCTGGCACAACTCTGGCACAACTCTGGCACAACTCAAGCACAACTCTGGCACAACCCTGGCACAACTCTGGCACAAATCTGGCACAACTATGGCAGGACTCTGGCACAACTCTGGCACAGCTCTGAAAAAACTGTGGAACAACTCTGGCACAACTCTGGCACAACACTGGCTCAGCTCTGGCACAACTCTGGCACAACTCTGGCAAAGGTCTGACAACACTCTAGCACAACTCGGGCACAAATCTGGCACAACTCTGTAACATTGCTGGCACAACTCTGGCACAACTCTGGCACAACTCTGGCACAACTCTGGCAAAACGTTAGTGAGAATTTGGCTCAACTCTGGCACAACTGTGGCACAACTCTGGCACAACTCTCGCACAACTCTGGCACAAATCTGGCACAACTCTGGCACAACTCTGGCACAACTCTGGCACAACTCTGGCACAACTCTTGCCCAACTCTGACACAACTCTGGCAAGGCTCTGACAAAACTCTAGCAGAACTCGGGCACAAATCTGGCACAACTCTGGCACAACTCTGGCACAACTCTGGCACAACTCTCCCAAAACTGTAGCACAACTTTGGCACAAATCTGGCACAAATTGGGCACAAATATGGCCCAACTCTGGCACAACTCTGGCACAACTCTGGCACAAATCTGGCACAACTCTGGCACATCTCGGGGATAACTCTAGCACAACTCTAGAACAACTCTGGCAGAACTTTGGCACAACTTTGGCACAACTCTTGCACAAGTCCAGCAAAACTCTGGCACAATTCCGGCACAACTTTGGCTCAACTGTAGCACAACTCTGGCACAACCCTGGCACAACTCTTGCTCAACTTTGGCACAACTGTGGCAAAACTCTGGCAAAGCTCTGGCACAACTCTGGCACAAATCTGGCAAAACTCTGGCACAACTCTAGCATAACTCTGGCACAACTCTGGCACAACTCTTGCACAACTCTCGCACAACTCTGGCACAACTCTCGCACAACTCTGGCACAACTCTCGCACAACTCTGGCACAACTCTCGCACAACTCTGGCACAACTCTCGCACAACTCTGGCACAACTCTCGCACAACTCTGGCACAACTCTCGCACAACTCTGGCACAACTCTCGCACAACTCTGGCACAACTCTCGCACAACTCTGGCACAACTCTCGCACAACTCTGGCACAACTCTCGCACAACTCTGGCACAACTCTCGCACAACTCTGGCACAACTCTCGCACAACTCTGGCACAACTCTCGCACAACTCTGGCACAACTCTCGCACAACTCTGGCACAACTCTCGCACAACTCTGGCACAACTCTCGCACAACTCTGGCACAACTCTCGCACAACTCTGGCACAACTCTCGCACAACTCTGGCACAACTCTCGCACAACTCTGGCACAACTCTCGCACAACTCTGGCACAACTCTCGCACAACTCTGGCACAACTCTCGCACAACTCTGGCACAACTCTCGCACAACTCTGGCACAACTCTCGCACAACTCTGGCACAACTCTCGCACAACTCTGGCACAACTCTCGCACAACTCTGGCACAACTCTCGCACAACTCTGGCACAACTCTCGCACAACTCTGGCACAACTCTCGCACAACTCTGGCACAACTCTCGCACAACTCTGGCACAACTCTCGCACAACTCTGGCACAACTCTCGCACAACTCTGGCACAACTCTCGCACAACTCTGGCACAACTCTCGCACAACTCTGGCACAACTCTCGCACAACTCTGGCACAACTCTCGCACAACTCTGGCACAACTCTCGCACAACTCTGGCACAACTCTCGCACAACTCTGGCACAACTCTCGCACAACTCTGGCACAACTCTCGCACAACTCTGGCACAACTCTCGCACAACTCTGGCACAACTCTCGCACAACTCTGGCACAACTCTCGCACAACTCTGGCACAACTCTCGCACAACTCTGGCACAACTCTCGCACAACTCTGGCACAACTCTCGCACAACTCTGGCACAACTCTCGCACAACTCTGGCACAACTCTCGCACAACTCTGGCACAACTCTCGCACAACTCTGGCACAACTCTCGCACAACTCTGGCACAACTCTCGCACAACTCTGGCACAACTCTCGCACAACTCTGGCACAACTCTCGCACAACTCTGGCACAACTCTCGCACAACTCTGGCACAACTCTCGCACAACTCTGGCACAACTCTCGCACAACTCTGGCACAACTCTCGCACAACTCTGGCACAACTCTCGCACAACTCTGGCACAACTCTCGCACAACTCTGGCACAACTCTCGCACAACTCTGGCACAACTCTCGCACAACTCTGGCACAACTCTCGCACAACTCTGGCACAACTCTCGCACAACTCTGGCACAACTCTCGCACAACTCTGGCACAACTCTCGCACAACTCTGGCACAACTCTCGCACAACTCTGGCACAACTCTCGCACAACTCTGGCACAACTCTCGCACAACTCTGGCACAACTCTCGCACAACTCTGGCACAACTCTCGCACAACTCTGGCACAACTCTCGCACAACTCTGGCACAACTCTCGCACAACTCTGGCACAACTCTCGCACAACTCTGGCACAACTCTCGCACAACTCTGGCACAACTCTCGCACAACTCTGGCACAACTCTCGCACAACTCTGGCACAACTCTCGCACAACTCTGGCACAACTCTCGCACAACTCTGGCACAACTCTCGCACAACTCTGGCACAACTCTCGCACAACTCTGGCACAACTCTCGCACAACTCTGGCACAACTCTCGCACAACTCTGGCACAACTCTCGCACAACTCTGGCACAACTCTCGCACAACTCTGGCACAACTCTCGCACAACTCTGGCACAACTCTCGCACAACTCTGGCACAACTCTCGCACAACTCTGGCACAACTCTCGCACAACTCTGGCACAACTCTCGCACAACTCTGGCACAACTCTCGCACAACTCTGGCACAACTCTCGCACAACTCTGGCACAACTCTCGCACAACTCTGGCACAACTCTCGCACAACTCTGGCACAACTCTCGCACAACTCTGGCACAACTCTCGCACAACTCTGGCACAACTCTCGCACAACTCTGGCACAACTCTCGCACAACTCTGGCACAACTCTCGCACAACTCTGGCACAACTCTCGCACAACTCTGGCACAACTCTCGCACAACTCTGGCACAACTCTCGCACAACTCTGGCACAACTCTCGCACAACTCTGGCACAACTCTCGCACAACTCTGGCACAACTCTCGCACAACTCTGGCACAACTCTCGCACAACTCTGGCACAACTCTCGCACAACTCTGGCACAACTCTCGCACAACTCTGGCACAACTCTGGCACAACGCTGGCACAACTCTGGCACAACTCTGGCAGAACTCTGGCACAACTCTTGCCCAACTCTGACACAACTCTGGCAAGGCTCTGACAAAACTCTAGCAGAACTCGGGCACAAATCTGGCACAACTCTGGCACAACTCTGGCACAACTCTGGCACAACTCTGGCACAACTCTCCCAAAACTGTAGCACAACTTTGGCACAAATCTGGCACAAATTGGGAACAAATATGGCCCAACTCTGGCACAACTCTGGCACAACTCTGGCACAAATCTGGCACAACTCTGGCACATCTCGGGGATAACTCTAGCACAACTCTAGCACAACTCTGGCACAACTTTGGCACAACTTTGGCACAACTCTGGCACAAGTCCAGCAAAACTCTGGCACAATTCCGGCACAACTTTCGCTCAACAGTAGCACAACTCTGGCACAACCCTGGCACAACTCTGGCTCAACTTTGGCACAACTGTGGCAAAACTCTGGCAAAGCTCTGGCACAACTCTGGCACAAATCTGGCACAACTCTGGCACAA
>SZWC01029883.1:0-24861 GCA_023375785.1 Penium margaritaceum | reverse complement strand
TCAGGCCTAAGGCCTTTGTGCCTGGATCACCGCTCGCGATGCTGCGAGAGGAACGCCTGGGTCCAGGACCCGACACTCGCTGAGCTCAGGAATCCAGTGGTCGAAGGCGGCCACCGGGCTCACGGGAGTAACCGGAGGTCGAGGGGCGCACCTCAGGCTCAGGAACAGGTATGACCACAGGGACAGGTACGACCACAGCTGGTTAGGGCTGAGACGAGGCAGCCGGAGATGCCGTGCAAGGAGATGCGTTAGTGGGGGACATAGAGCTGGGTGTGACAGCAGGCAAGGCTGGCCCGGACACTGAGAGAGGAGTGTCAGCCGACGTAGGGACAGGAGTGGCCTGGACTAGGTCAGACGCCAAAACAGGGGTGCCAGTAGACAGAGGTGATGGTGCAGGAGGAGGCGTGAGAGCAGTGGTACCTGTGGGGTGTGAAACAGGCTGAACAGGCGGGATCTCTGGACCGACGGCAATGATAGCCGGATCATCAAGTGCTGGAGACCGAAAGGGGACTCGAGCGCACACATCAGCCTGACGAGGAATGGTCTCTGGCGCAGAAGTCTCCCGCATCCGCCGAGGATCCTCATAGGAAGGGACATGAGGGGCAGAGAGGGCTGTGATCAAAGTCAGATCATGGTATGTGAGTGACTCAAAAAACAACGCGTCACGAGACTCAATGACACGACGGCGAGTGGGGTCCCAAAGGCGCCAGGCCTTGGACCGCGGGGAGATGCCGATGAAGGCACACAAGCGACCCCGAGGTGAGACCTTGGACCCCTACTAATCCTCGGTGTACCACACGGAGGCCAGGGAACCCCAGACGAGAGCAAGACGAAGATCAGCACGGTGGCCAAACCAGAGCGCGTACGGTGTAACATGATCCAGAAGCGGACCATGCGGGAGGCGGTTCCAGACCCAAGTCATGTAGGCGAAGCCCTCAAAGGCGAAGGACTGCGAGAGACCGCACTTGGACCACATGGCGCGAACCGCATCCTCCATGGTGCGGTTCCAGCGCTCAGATACACCATTCTGCTGTGGCGTAGCAGGAGCGGAGAGCTGGTGAAAAATGCCGTGCTCAGCAAAGAAGGAGTCCATCTCACCGAGGAACTCGCCGCCGAGATCCGAGCGAAAAATATGTAGCGTGTGGCGAGACTGACGCTCAGCCATCACGAGCCAGAGCCAAACCACAAGGGCGGCGTCGCTCTTTTGACGCAGACTGTAGACCCACCGCATTCGGGTGAATTCATCAGTCAGCGTCAGAACATACCGGTCCCTCTCGGACAAGGACTCGACCGGGAGAGGACTGAGCAGGTCCGGGTGGACCAACTCAAGAGGCCACAGTGCTCGGGAATGCGAATCAGGGTAAGTGCACCGGTGCATCTTCCCTTGAGCACAAAAAAGACAGTCGGTCTTGGGTGGCTTCTCAAAAGAAGCCACGTCAAGACCAAGAGCAGGTTGTGTCCGAATGAGCTTCGACACAGTGTCGGAGCCCACGTGACACAGACGACGGTGAAGCAACCACTGGTGTTCCGGGGATAGAACACTTGTGACAAAAATGCAACTAGAGGAGGAGGGAGAGCAAGGGGAGGAGGGCCGAGCAATGCGATACAAATCCTCCATAACTGAAGCATGCAGGACAATGCTACGAGTGTCAAGAGCAGTCATAGTCGCTGAATCAGTGGTATGCTCATCGGAGAGACCCATCAGAGTGCAGGCACACACAGACAGCAGACTGAGCTCGAGATCAGGCACAAACAACACGTCAGAGAGATACAGGGGGCCAGACGGACCATCAAAACATACAACCCCGACTCCGTGGACCGGTAAGGACTGACCAGAGCCTATACGAACAGAACGGACAGTCGTGACAGGACCAAGTACCACAAAGTCACTACGACGACACGTCATGTGATGGGTGGCACCGGAATCGATGATCCAAGTGCCACCGGAGTCACGACTGGTGGACGTCACTGTACAACGAGCAATGGAACACTCGACATCAGAGGGACACTGAGTCGTCAGTGGGAAGGAACGACGTACATCACGAAGGTGAGACTCATGAATCCAATCAGTGCAGTCAGGCCCATCATCATCACACACGGACTGTGCTCCCCCACACGTGTCATCACGAGTCACAAGGACGGACAAACAAGCAGTCTGTGACCCACTTGACGATGACAACACACTCGCACCTCCCTGAAAGCAAAGCCCAGAAGATGACAAAGCTCGGCGATGGTGCGGTCGCGTGGGTCTGGATCATTGCTGCTCGCTGGTGAGGACGCATGAACAACTGTAGTCGTGGTCGCCGCGCGTGCAGAGGAGTGTGCGGGCGATGTGCCAGACACGGTGCAAGCAGCATGGGCAGCCTAAAGTCCACAAGTGAGCACCTGTCACGGGCACCTAGGCCAAGTGCTGGGTAGAGGCCGCAACGCCGACAACTCGCTCAGAACTCCACAAAGGAGCCGTGGACTGAGCACGGAGAAGCTCATTCAGCGTGCATATCGCGTCAGTCTGCTCTCGTTGCAGACGACGTAGCTCATCCTACTGGCTACGCAGGTTGGCAATGGCCTGCGAGCGAGGGCTCAATATCCCTGAAGAAGAGGGGGAGGGATCACCTGGCCCCTTGTCCTTGTCGTCGGGCGAACTCATGTCGCCGCTCATTATGGGACGAAACGTCAAGTTTTGTCGGATTTCAAAACCGNGCAAGGGGAGGAGGGCCGAGCAATGCGATACAAATCCTCCATAACTGAAGCATGCAGGACAATGCTACGAGTGTCAAGAGCAGTCATAGTCGCTGAATCAGTGGTATGCTCATCGGAGAGACCCATCAGAGTGCAGGCACACACAGACAGCAGACTGAGCTCGAGATCAGGCACAAACAACACGTCAGAGAGATACAGGGGGCCAGACGGACCATCAAAATATACAATCCCGACTCCGTGGACCGGTAAGGACTGACCAGAGCCTATACAAACAAAACGGACAGTCGTGACAGGACCAAGTACCACAAAGTCACTACGACGACACGTCATGTGATGGGTGGCAACGGAATCGATGATCCAAGTGCCACCGGAGTCACGACTGGTGGACGTCACTGTACAACGAGCAATGGAACACTCGGCATCAGAGGGACACTGAGTCGTCAGTGGGAAGGAACGACGTACATCACGAAGGTGAGACTCATGAATCCAATCAGTACAGTCAGGCCCATCATCATCACACACGGACTGTGCTCCCCCACACGTGTCATCACGAGTCACAAGGACGGACAAACAAGCAGTCTGTGACCCACTTGACGATGACAACACACTCGCACCTCCCTGAAAGCAAAGCCCAGAAGATGACAAAGCTCGGCGATGGTGCGGTCGCGTGGGTCTGGATCATTGCTGCTCACTGGTGAGGACGCATGAACAACTGTAGTCGTGGTCGCCGCGCGTGCAGAGGAGTGTGCGGGCGATGTGCCAGACACGGTGCAAGCAGCATGGGCAGCCTGAAGTCCACAAGTGAGCACCTGTCACGGGCACCTAGGCCAAGTGCTGGGTAGAGGCCGCAACGCCGGCAACTCGCTCAGAACTCCACAAAGGAGCCGAGGACTGAGCACGGAGAAGCTCATTCAGCGTGCATATCGCGTCAGTTTGCTCTCGTTGCAGACGACGTAGCTCATCCTGCTGGCTACGCAGGTTGGCAATGGCCTGCGAGCGAGGGCTCAATATCCCTGAAGAAGAGGGGGAGGGATCACCTGGCCCCTTGTCCTTGTCGTCGGGCGAACTCATGTCGCCGCTCATTATGGGACGAAACGTCAAGTTTTGTCGGATTTCAAAACCGTCTGTGTTTCTCGAGGAGTTGAAATGCTCGCAACTTTTGACTTTCCGGGTGAAAACTTGGCGAAGTGTAATGCTGATGTCAGCAAGTGGTTGCTGCAGCGGTGACTCTCACTGCTGCTGCTCTGCTGTGTCTCTGCTGCGTAGCTCAGTGAGAACTGTCTCTCTACTCTGATACCATGAGAAAGTGCGTACATCTTGGAAGCCAAAAAACTACCCCAGGAACTCTGCTGCAGAGGTGACTCTCACTGCTGCTGCTCTGCTGCGTCTCTGCTGCGTAGCTCTGTGAGAACTGTCCCACTGCTCTGTTACCATGAGAAAGTGCGTAGCAGCTTCCTAGCAACACAGCCGTTGACCGGGCATTAGTGCCTGATCAGACGGTGACGACAGTCACAGGTTGTACACACAACGGCAAGGGTTTGGCTAGGAGACACAAGGCATAGTGTCAGAATGCTTCGATATAGCATATGCAGAGAGAAATGAGAAATGACAGGTCCAAGGCATAAATACCCGCCGCGGCGCACGGCGGGTGTCGCACGCGGCAGTCCAAGAGCTGTCTTAAAACCAGCCAAAAACCACTGTTTTGGCCGTAACTTTGCGCACACATGTCAGAATGCTACTCCGTCTAAACCTAGACGTGCACAATCAAAAGACGGACGCTACGACTGATCACATGCATGCATCCATCTACAGACAGTGAGAATACAATGAAAAAACATGCAAATAGGCCTCATGGCCAGTCTGCCGAAAGACGCCTGCAAGATGTAGAAGACACAACAGAGAGTCCCAGTGGCATCTGGGGCTCTGGTGCAGTGGTCGGCTAGCTCCAAGCTGGTAGTCCGCCGCCTGTTGTCGCGTCGGTGTCACCAGGGCCGCCCGCCTCAGGGATCTGCACGAGTAATGACACGGCCGAGTGGTCACAGTGAACTGTACAGGAACGGCACAAAACACAACATAGTTTACCGTGACCACTCGGCCATGTCCATGCCCGTGCAGATCCCTGATGTGGACCCAAGTGGCGCCAGTGGGTCGTCTGGTGATGGGCCACCTACTCGGAGCTGACCGACAACCGCCGAAGAGTCCTGGATGCTGTCTGGGACCTTTTGCAGTTTTCCTACAGCCTGTAGGATTTCATCGGTGGACTGACCGTGGGCCCGATTTGCATGTTTTGCATTGTATGTCTACTGTTTGATGCCGGATGCATGCATGTGACCAGTCATAGCGTCTGGCTCAAGATCTTGCTGTTGTGATTTGTGATGTTCCTGTCGACCCATACAATTTACTGTGACCACTCGGCCGTGTCCATGCCCGTGCAGATCCTTGATACGGACCCAGGTGGTACCGGTGCGTCATTTGGTGGTGGACTACCAGCTTGGACATGACCGACGACCGTCCCAGAGCTCTGAACGCTGACTGGGACCTCTTGCAGTTTTTCTGCAGTACGTAGGTTTTTATCGGTGGACTAGCCGTGGGCCCGATTAGCATGTTTTTGCACTGTGTGTCCACCGTTTGATGCCAGATGCATGGTTGTGACCAGTCGTATCGTGTGGCCTGTGATTATGCACGTCTACGTTTAGACGATGTAGCGTTCTGACAAGTTTGTGCTGAGTTATGGCGAAAACAATGGTTTTGGGTCGGTTCTGGGACAGACCTTGTGCTGCCATGTGCGACACCCGCCGTGCGCCAAGACAGGTACTTATACCATGGACCCGTAATTTGTCATCTCTCTCTGCAAATGCTATTGAAGCATTCTGACACTTTGCCTTGTGTCTCCTAGCCAGACCGTTGCAGTTGTGTGTATGACTTGTGAATGTTGTCACCGTTGGACAAGGCACTGTTGTCAAAGTCAGCGGCTGTGTCGCTAGGATGCTTCCATGCATCTTCTCATGGTATTAGAGTAGTGAGGCAATTTTTGCCGAGGTGCGCAGCAGAGACGGAGCGGAGCAGCAATAGTGAGCGTCACTACTGCAGCCGATCCAGAGGGACCTGTTGACGACACCCGACTGACGGCGACGTCACCCACCTTCAGCACGTGAGAGTCCATCAACAGCAGTCGCATCAGAAGCAACAGATGACAACTCTAGCAGGCAGCAGTCGCTAGTAGCTACTGGCATTGATGCTAGCAGCGGTGGCAACAGGCCACAGCCGTAGCAGGCGGCGGCGGACAGTAGCAATATCAGCACACGGCAGCAAGAGTGTACAATAGTAGTAGGGCGCAACACAAGTAGCGCACAACAGCGCTGTAAAATGGCAGCGGCGGCAGCGGCGGGCAGTAACAGCATGTAATAACAAAATCATTGAGCAGCATACATCAGCAACAACAGTAGTGCAACAGAGCAACAGTCAAGCAAGAGCGCGCAGCGATAGGAGGGTGCACCAGCCGCAACATGCAACAGCTGTAGCAGCAATGCGTAGCTGCTGGCACAGCTGTGCAAGCAGCCACGTGGCTGCTGCTGCAGATGCCGGTGTAGCATTAGTAGCAGGAGTCAAACGGAAGTTACTACGAAGCTTCTGCATAGCTTACGCTTCGCTGCTGCAAAGCAGTCGGCCCCTGCGCAACAGGGCAACAACCGCGAGGGTTGTAAAGGAAAAGGGGCTGTCTCGACGTCAGCATTTTCTTGCTCAAATCACCAGGACCGTGCTGACGATAGCAAACACCTGCTGACATCAGCACTTGCCTTAGTCAAATTTTTGGTTGGAGAGTTAAAAGTTCCAGCGTTTCAACTCCTCGGGAAACGCTTACGGTTCTGCAATCCGACCAGTTTGACATCCAGGCCCGTACTGAGCACTTAAAAGGCTTCGGCCGGTCATAAGGGTAAAAGACCACTAGATTCCTCTTCTTCCTCCTTTGGGGTCATGAGTCCACACTCGCAGGCTATTACGGACCTACGGAGCCAGCATGACGAGATGCGTCGTCTGCAGCAGCTGCAGACTGTCGCCATCCGTACGCTCACTGAGCTTCTTTGTGGTCAGTCCACGGCCGTACGGCAGACCTCCGAGGGAGCTGTCGGTGTCGCACCCTCTACAGAGAAGTCAGCACCAGCACCAGTTTCAGGAGCAGGACACGACCCACCACCTCTTGCTCGGTGGGATGAGGACACTGACATGCCACGTATGGAGGGCGGCACTAACGAGAGCAAGATTCCTGTGCTCGAAGAGCGTCTCCGCCAGCTCCAGACGAGTTCTCGACTTCCACACACATCGTTTTCCTCTTTTCCCAAGATTCGATCCTAGCTTGACCTCCAACCCAGTGACTTTCCTCTTCCTCATCCCTCGTCCTTCTCAGCCTGTGGTTGCTCTCCCTAAGGAGAGGCAACCCAAGGACTTAGAGACACCGCCCCCACGATATGTCAGCAAGGACGTTTTTGACTGCTGGGAGATCCTTTTCCACGATTGGACCACTTTAGAGGGAGTGTGGCCCTGCTACCATTCTCCATATCAGGTTACAGACCGAGCACAGGTGCTGACAACGGCTAGGGCGATGCACGGATTCCTCCTCGCCATGCCGCGCGAGACCGTCGTAGACTTCCGCCTGTTCCTTGGAGAGGCTGGCACATGCACATGTGCTGACTCATGTGGGGGCTTGGACCTGGCATTATCCCTACTTGCTGCAGAGACACACGCCACCCGCGCTGCTCACATTCGTGCTTTTCACTCCCTTCGTGAGGGACCCGCCGAGCCTGCAGCCGACTACTGGTGGTACGACATGCGAATCTGCACGCACCTTGGGATCTCAGGAGGTAGACAGCTCTGGACACTCCGTACGATCGTGCTCAGAGTTTGCCTTGAGCACGCAGACATCTTCATGAGGTACAGCGATGCCGTGCTCGAGCCCTTCTCCACCCCCCTACAACTTCTTCCCTGGACGCATCAGCTTTTCCTCAACGTGACTTTCGCCCATGAGGCAGCCGTGGCTCATCAAGAGAGTCACCTTGCTGAAGCTGTCATCACGTCACCACCAACACCCCTTTTGTAGTCTACTCCTCCATCATCCTCTTCCTCTTCCACCCTGATTACCCTGACTGAGACACAGGGTGTGGCAGCAACTACACAGAGGAAGAAGGGGAGACAAAGGCGCGGTTCGGGCCAGCATGAGTCACAGCAGCAACAGTCATCGGGTAGTAGCAGTGGTTACACTATTCATTGCTACAACTGTGGAGGGGCTCATAACTACACCAAGTGCCAGCAGCCGCTTGATTGGGCGTGGATCACTCGTGAGTTTCAGGATGCACACGCACTATGGTCTACGTTGAGCAGCACATCCTCTGGGCGCGCGACGACCACGACCGCAGCAGTTCCTGCTTCACCACCGGGGAGCAGTGGCAACCCGGACCCATGTGACTGCACCATCGGCGAGCTCCTTCACCTTCTGGTGCTTCGCTTTCAGGGAGGTGCGAGTGTGCTGTAACAACTGGGTGGTTCATAGACTGTTTGTTTGTTTGTTCTTATAGCTTGTGATGACTCGTGTGGGGGTGCACGATTGGCATGCGATGATGATGGGCGTGACAGTATCGATTAGATTCATGAATCTCGCCATTGTGCCCTTCGTTGTTCCCCTTCACCTGTTGTCCAGTGCCGTTTTGAGGCCGAGTGTTCCATTACCCATTGTACAGTGATGTTCTCCAATTGTGATCCCGGTCGTACTTGGATCATCGATTTTGGTGCCACTCATCACATGATATGTTGTCGTAGTGACTTCTTTGTTCTCGATCCTATTGCATCTGTTCTTTCCGTCGGCCTATGCTCTAGTCAGTCCTTGCCGGTCCTCAGTGTTGAGGTTGTGTGCTTTGATGGTCCGTCTGGCCCCCTATATCTTTCCAAGGTGCTTTTTCTGCCTAACGTTGAGCTCAGTTTGCTTTCTGTACGTGCCTGCACACATATGGGACTCTCTGTGGAGCACACTATAGACTCCGCAACTGTAATTACAATCACTCGTACCGTTGTTCTTTGTACCTCTGTTGTGGATGACCTGTATCATGTCTCTTGGATTTCTCCTCCTTCTTACTCCCCCTCTCCTCTTGCTCATGTTTTTGTCACTGGCGTTCTATCTGCTGAGCACCAGCAATTACCGCATCATCGTCTGTGTCATGTGGGCATGGACACTGTGTTGAAGCTCATTCGAACACAGCCTGCACTCGGTCTTGATGCGACTTCTTTCAAGAAGCCACCGAAGATCGACTATCTCTTATGTGCTGAGGGTAAGATGCATCGTTGCACCTACCTTGACTCCCGTTCTCGCGCATTTCACCCTCTTTAGTTTATCCATTTGGACCTTCTCGGTCCTCTTCCTATCGATTTTCTGTCCGATCGGGGCGAATACATCCTGACCTTGACTGGTGACTTCACCTGGATGTGGTGGGTCTACAGCCTGCGTTAGAAGAGTGACGTAGCTGTTGCGGTTTGCCTCTGGCTAGTGATGGCTGAACGTCAGACCCGCCATACGCTGCATACCTTCTGCTCGGATGGTGGCGGTGAGTTTCTTGGTGAGATGGACAGTCTCTTCCCCGAGCACATAGTTTTTCACCAGGTCTCCGCTCTTGCTACTCCTCAGCAGAACGGTATCTTTGAGTGCTGGAACCGCACCATGGAGGATACGGTTCACGCCATGCGGTCTTAGTGCGGTCTCCCGGAGTCCTTGGCGTTTGAAGGATTCGCCTACATGACATGGGTCTGGAATCCCCTTCCGCACGGTCCCCTTACGGACCACGTCACACTGTTTGAGCTTTGGTTTGGCCACCATGTTGACCTGCATTTTGCTCGTGCCTAGGGATCCTTGCCTTTTGTGTGGTACACCTACCAGCAGGGGTCCAAGGTCTCGCCGCGGGATAGCATGTGTGCTTTTGTGGGAATCTAACCGCGGTCGAAGGCCTGGCGCTTTTGGGACCCCCCCCCCCCCCATCGTTGCATCGTTGAGTCTCGCGATATGCTCTTTTTTTAGTCTCTTGCCTACCGTGATCTGACCTCAAACACGTCGTTGTCTATCATGCAGTCTCTCACCTACACGTAAGGTTTCTTGATGGATGGGGGAGTCTGGGCGTGCGAGCACCTCGCGCCCAGTTGATGTGTCCGTTCGAGCCCCCTCCATCATGGTCTCTGGCTCTTGATGACCTTGCGATCATTGCTGTCGGCCTAGAGACCTCTCCAGCACAGCCGGCTTCTACCCACAGGTACCTATGCTTGTGTACCTGTGTCCACCAGCACTCCTGCTTCTGTGCATGATCCTACCTTGATTCCTGCTCCTACTGTCTCACCCAATCCCATGTCTCCCACACAGGCATCTCCTCACACGACATCATTTGCTCGTTTGCCTCAACCCTCACTAGTTGTGGTCGTGCCTACCTCTGAGCATGAGGTCAGTCCCTCGAGCCCAGGTTACTAGCGTGAGCCCGGTGGTCTTATTCAACCATTGGTCTTTGGAGTCCAGCGAGTGTCAAATCGTGCAGCGAGGCGCTGCACTAGAAGCATTGCAAATGATGAAGCCGGTACAAAGGCCCTAGGCCTGAGTGTGTGCATTGCTCACACAAAGATGCATTCATTGTGCCATGTAGGGCACGATCTCGTTACTCGCGAGTTTCATATCGCTTGTGATGCAGCAACTGACCTTGTGGTTGTCAAGCTTAGCACTGAGGCGTGTGCACTTGGAACTCAGAGCTCTCCCTCTATGGCGCCAGATCTGGGCACACTGAGGGAAGCTCTCTCATTAGAGGATGCAGACGCCTGGCATGCTGCTTGCAAGGATGAGCTTCGTGGCATCCGAGAGCATGGAGTTCACAAGCTTGTCGACCTTCCACAAGGGAGGAAGGCTATTCAGGTCAAGTGGGCGTTTAGCAAGAAAGTGAAGCCGGATGGCTCACTAGAACACCGAAAGGCTCGCTTGGTCGTCAAGGGGTACTCTCAAATTGAGTGCATTGATTACACTGACACCTTTGCCCCTGTTGGTCGCATGACCTCAGCTCGTGCTCTGTTTGGTGTAGTGGTTCAGCATGACTAGGAACTACACTAGATGGACATGAATAATGCGTTCCTCCATGGCTCTCTGTATGAGGACATTTGCGTGGCTCAGCCACCAGACTTTGAGGACCTTGGTCTTACAACTGTGTTCATCGGCATGGAGACCGTGAGGGACCACAGACGTCGGATACTTCTATAGCATCAAGCTTGATATGCACTTGTTGTGCGGGAGCGCTCCAGTGACCTCCTTGGCACAGTGCCCACGGCCTCCACACCTCTCACACCTGACGGGCAGGATGCCCTGAAGGTGGACGATCCCACACAATGGGGGGAGAGAGTCGATGTGGCCATATACCTCCACCTCATTGGATCTTTGATGTACCTCACAACTACCACACACTCCAACATTGCCTTCGCTGTCAACCTCCTTGCACAGTTTTTGTAGGCTCCATGTACTAGAGCCCTTCATGTGGCTCTGCGAGTGGTGCGGTATGTATTCTTCACACCGCACCTCGGACTCTGTTTTTCCCAAGTGTTTGGTGGTTCTTGACGGCTACACCGACCCTGTCTGGGCCTTGAGTCTAGATGGACGCATTCACACCGGCTACGTGTTCCTCCTTGGTGGAACCGTTGTGTCTTGGCGTAGCGGGAAGGAGGGCTGCATTGCACATAGCTCATCGGAGGCAGATTATGTTGCTCCAAGTGCAGGGGCTGCTAAGGCAGTGTGGCTGTAGTGCTTGTTCCTTGAGCTGGGTCAGTCAGAACCTGCCATTGTGCTTCGTTGCGACAACCAGAGTGCTCTTGCCATTGCGGAGAACTGTAGTGTATTTCACACTCGCACGAAGTAAATTGCAGTTGAGCATCACTTTGTGCGTGATGTGGTAGAGTGACACGTGATCTCTATCATATGGGTTGGCACTCACATGCTACATGCTGACTTGTTGATGAAGGCACTAGCACACGGGAAGTTTCTCGTGGCCATTCGTTTTGTCAGGCTTCGCCCCTTGCCTGAGAGTGGTTGGCTGCAAGGTGTGTCTATGTCTGTGTCACGACTGTTTCTGCACTCGTTGTTGTACTCGATTCAGTGCTTCATGTGTATGGACATGCATACCATCGGGTCATGGTGGAGTGTTGGGATTTTTTATGTTCCTGTCAACCTGTACATTTGACCACTTGGCCGTGTCCATGCCTGTGGAGATCCCTGATACGGATCCAGGTGGTACCGGTGCGTCATGTGGTGGTGGACTACCAGCTTGGAGCTGACCGACGACCGTCCCAGAGCTCTGGATGCTGCCTGGTACCTCCTGCAGTTTTTCTGCAACACGTAGGAGTTTATTGGTGGACTGGCCGTGGGCCCAATTTGCATGTTTTTGCATTTTCTGTCCATTGTTTGGTGCCAGGTGCATGCATGTGACCAGTCGTAGCGTTCGGCTTGTGATTGTGCACGCCTAGGTTCAGATGGCATAGCGTTTTGACATGTCTGCGCTGAGTTAAGGCCAAAATTGTGGTTTGTGCCCGTTTTAGGACAGACCACGTGCTGCCGTGTGCGACACCTGCCGTGCGCCACGACATGTACTTATGCCATGGACCTGTCATTTGTAATCTCTCTCTGAAAATGCTATTGAAGCATTCTGACACTTCGCCTTGTGTCTCCTAGCCAGACCGTTGCCGTTGTGTGTACAACTTGTGACTTTTGTCACCGCTTGACAAGACAATGACATCTGGTTAGCGGTTATGTCGCTAGGAAGCGTCCACGTATTTTCTCACCTGCACGGTTAGGTTCAGATGGCGTAGTGTTCTGACTTGTTTGCACAGAGTTTCGGCCAAAACAGTGTTTTTGCGCCGGTTTGAGGACAGACCTTGCACTACCGCATGCGACCCGTGCCGTGCGCTGCGGCAGGTATTTATGCTGTGGACCTGTCATTTGATCACTCTCTGTGCATTACTAAGCTATTGGAGCTTAGGAGACTTTGCGCGTCTCCCTAGCCTGACTCTTGGTGTTTCTTGCACCTGCTTGCTTGCTAGTGCGCCAGCTGACTGGATAGTGTCGCTACATCAGCAGCAACAAGGTTAGGAAGCTTCCTAGTGGTTTCTGATGGTATGAGAGTAGCGAGACCTCTCTCGCTGAGCTGCGCCGTAGAGACGCAGCACCGACAGCCGTAGTGAGCGTCACGGTCGCCGCCGTATCCTGGGACTCGTTGTAGCCGTTTGGAGCAGCGACATCACCAGAAAATTCCCTCCATCACACCGGATGAGCTGGGACAGGTTCTAGCTCCAGTAGGCACGCGGAGCAGCAGCAGTAACATCGGGTGGCAGCAGCAGCCTTGTCTGGTTGCCCATCTCTAAAAGAAACGGGGAGAGAAATCAGCTCGTAGCAGCTTGCGGCAGCGGCTGCAAGCAGCGACAACAGCCGCGACGTGAGTAGCCGCAGGCAGCAATAGGAGTGCAACAGCGTCGGCACAAGCAGCAGCAGTGCAGTAGTAGCGACGGCGGCCAGAGTAGAGGTAGCAAGCACTGCTGCTACGCAACACTATTGCGCAGCTGCGCAGGGCTGCGTAGCGCTACGTAGGGATGCGTAGGGTTGTGCAGGGCTGCAAAGGACTGCGTAGGCCTGCATAGGGCTACACAGGGCAGTGCAAGGCAGGGGGTGTGACGCGGTCACCCCCACCGAGGAGTCCGCGTGACTTAATCAAAAGCCAAAAAAAATGCTGGCATGAAACATGCTAGCGTGAAAAAAACGAGCATTTTTCTGATGCCGTAAAAAATGCTGACGTTACCATTGGCTTTGCTGACATAAGCAATTTCAAGGTCAAAACGTCATTTTCCCTTGACGTTTCAACTACTCGAGAAAAGCTAACGGTTCTAAAATCCAACCACTTTGACATCTTGGCCCATACTGAGCACTGACATAACTGCGACCGGTGACAAAGGCAAAGGACAACTAGATCCCTCTTCCTCCTCTTGAGGGGTCATGAGCCCACGCTCGCAGGCTATTCAGGACCTACGGAGCTAGCGGGATGAGATGCGTCATCTACACTATAGCAATAGACTGATGCCATCCGTACGCTCACTGAGCTTCTTCGTAGTCACTCCACGGCCCCACATTAGACCTCTGAGGGAGTCGGCGATGTCATACCCTCTGCACAGCAATCAGCATCTATGCCGATGACAGGAGCAGGATGCAACCCGTCACCTCTTGATCCTTGAGATGAGGACCCTGAAATGCCAGGTATGGATGATGGTACTCTGAGCAAGAGCGAGATTTGCGTGCTTCAGGAGCGTCTCCGCCAGCTTCAGACGAGTTCTCCATCCCCACGCACATTTGGGTCCTCTTTCCGGGAGATCCGATCCTTGCCTGATTCCTACCCTCGCTACCTCAGCAACTTTCCTCGTCCTGGTGTCTTCCCCATTCCTCGTCCTTCTCTATTTGTGGTTACTCTCCCTACGGAGCGGCAATCCAAGGACTTCAAGATACCGCCTCCACGATTTGTCACCGAGGACAACTTTGGCTGCTAGGAGATTCTCTTCCAGGCCTGGGCCACTTCAGAGGGAGTATAGCCCTACTATCACAGTCTGTACCAGGTTACGGATTGCGGACACTTGCTGATAGCAGCGAGGGCGTTACGTGGACTCCTTTATGCCATGTCGCGCGAGACTGTCGTGGACTTCCTCCCGTTCCTTGGAGAGCCCGGCACAAGCGCGGGGTCTGATCCACGTGGAGGCTGGGACCTGGCATTGTCCTTGCTCGCTATAGAGACACATGCCATCCGTGCGGCTCACATTCGCACCTTCCACTCCCTTCGTCGGGGACCTGCCGAGCTTGCAGTTGACTACTGGCGGCGGACGATGTGCATCTACACGTGCCTTGGGACCTCAGGGTGTACACAACTATGGGCACTCCGCACGATCATGCTTGGAGTTCGTCTTGAGCACGCAAACATCTTCACGAGGTACAACGACACCATGCTCGAGCCATTCTCCACCTCCCTTTAGCTTCTTCCTTGGACACATTAACTTTTCCTCCAGGTGACTTACGCCCGTGAGGCAGTTGTGGCCCATGAGGAGAGTCTTCTTATTGCTGCGGTCATCGCGTCACCACCAATGCCCTTCTCGCAGTCCGCTCCTCCATCCTCTGGCACATCCTCCTCTTCCCTTTCTATCCCAATTACCCCTACTTAGACGTAGTGTGTGACAGCAGCGGCTTAGGGGAAGAAGGGAAGAAGGAGTTACGATTTGGGCTAGCAGCAGTCATAGCAGCATCACTCATTGGGCAGTAGCAGTGGACGTCTTGTTCACTGCTACAATTGTGGAGGCGCTCATCGCTACTCCGCGTGCCCGCAGCCGCTCGACTGGGCACGTGTTACTTGCGGTCTTCAGGCTGCCCACGCACTGCGGTCCGCATCGAGAAGCACAGCCTCTAGTCGCACGGCGACCACGACCGCAACAGTTCTCGTAGCAGTTCCTGCTTCCCCGCCGGCGAGCAGTGGCGACCTGGACCCACGTGACCGCACCATCGCCGAGCTCCATCACCTTCTGGCTCTTCCCTTTCAGGTAGGTGCAACTGTGTCGTCACAGCCGGGTGGTTCACATATTATTTTTTGTCTGTTCTTGTAGCTCGTGATGACTCGTGTGGGGGGGGAAAGCTGGCATGTGATGATGATGGGCCTGAAAGTACTGATTGGATTTATGGGTCACTGAAAAGGGACTGAATTTCATGCTCCTTTGCACAACATATTGAAAACTCATCACTCAGTTCTGCTGCCTGAACTTGAGGAAGTAGACATTTTGTCTCTCTTGTAGGTGGATAAGAATCCAAAACACCCATCAACATGTTTTCACAAGTAGGATTAGCTGTTGTTGCAGCTGAGCCGGTGGATGAAGCAAATGCAGTTGATGCCTTTAGTGATAAACAATGTTGCAACTCGCTTTTATGCAAAATTGTTGCCTTTTCCATGCGCCCAGGTGCTCGTTGAATGATCGTGAACTGGATGGAAGCATCACTCCTAGATTTTATGGCTTGTTCTAGGAGTCTCAGACCAGTCTGATTCCATTCCTTTTTTTCTTTTCAGAATTGGGATCATCAAACACACGACACAGTACATGGAAAAGAACCTGCTTGTTCTTCTAAGCAGGTACATGACTCTGGCTATACACGCTCGTGGATTGGTTAGAACCAGGGGCTAAATCACAAATACACCCTTGCGGAAGAGCTCACGGCCATTTCAACTGTAGTAGATTCCACCTTCCATGGTCAGCTGTTGGATGCATGCAATCTGACGGCTACTGAGGTCCTGAAGCTGAATGCCAAAACTTCGTGGAGTGAATTTCAAATGCTCTAACCTTGGTGAATTAATTCTGAGCATTCGTACTTTTTCTCTATGTGAAAAATTGGCAAAAGTCATTACTTGGTTCTACATCCTAGATAAGGATGGATGAGCACCTTTGTAATTTGAAAAGGCTGTTTTTTTTTTGTGAAAGTACAAAACATCTAATCCGGTTTGGAAAAGCAAAGGACAGTACAGTAGATGCTGTAAATGTTGCTGAATAAGGGAGAGGATCTTATGATACCTCATGCACAACAACATTCTGACCTAGAGAACCGATTATAAACGTTGATAAAGACGCTGTGGATCCTGCGCATGCTGCCAATGCATTTGATGCTACTAAGACGCTGATGTGGATGATGTTGTTGATGCAATTGATACAGCTAATGTAGCTTGTGCAGCTAGTGGATGTGATGGCCGTGAATGTGCAGAAAACATTGATGCTCTGCTGATGCTATACAGACAAGTGGTTTAAATGATGCAGCCAATGCCTCCAATACTGTTGGTGGAATGAACATTGCTGAAGGTGCACAGAGTGCCGATGAACCTGATGCTGCTGATCCAGGTAACACAAATGTTGTCAGATCTCATGCAGTCAGCATAGCTTATGTAGCTGGTGGAACTGATGCTGATGAAGGTGCAGATGCTTTTGATTCACTTAATGATGTTGCATCTGTCTGGAAGATTAGTAGCGTTGATGGAGTCCATGGAGCAAATGCAGCTGACGAAGCCAATGCTACTAGAGTTACATATGCTACAAACACACCTGATGTTGTTGATGCTATTGACCCCAATTGTACCATGAATGAAGCCAATGCCTCTTATGCAACAGTTGGAGCTCATGCTACTGAAGGTGTAGACGATGTTGATGCACTTGATGTGGATGGTTCTTTTGGCACCAATGGTAAAGGTGATGTTACCAATGCAACTGATGCAACTTGGGTTGATTGATTTTGGAGGTGTGGATGCTTCATATGGACCTGATGCTGCTGATGATGTAGACACCAATGAAACAAAAGATACAGCCATTTTCTTTGATTCAGCTAATGGAGGTGATGGTGCTGAAGGTGCAGATGATGTTGATGTACATCATGCTCCTGATACCTTTGCCACCAATGACACAATTGATGCACTTGATGAAGTCAATGCAGAAATGTGGTGGATATGATTTTGATGAAGAAAAAATACAAGTGGAGCTGATGCCACAGAAGGCTTAGATGGCTCTAATGCAACTGATATGGCTAATGCAGTCGGTACTTTGAATGAAACACTTGTTTTTTGCAGTCCAACATCATCGCCAAAAGGACCTTGATGATTTTACTGTTGAGGAGGAGGATCAGGTACTTCCACAACTGTTGCTATAGGCTTGACAGGTTTGAACTCTTCCACTAGCTCCAACGGGATCTTTTGTACTCCCCCTTTGACTGATGTAGTTGGTGTTGGACAAGAAACCGTTGATTCTGCTCAATGTGATGGAATAGGTGCCACAGATGCACTTGGTGCTCCTCCTCCAACATCTGTGCCTGTTTTCACAGGAACTAACTGAAGAGAAGGATAGGGCATGGAAAAGGTGTGTCTGCATGTGATGTAGGCATGAAATTTGTCACTGGCTCCAACAAAATCTTTGGTTCTCTCGCCTCTACTAATGCAACAAGTCGTACAGATGCACCTGGTGCTCCTGCTTACATCTCAGAACCTACCATCTCATGTGATGTCGTTGTGGCCGGGTGCACATCTCCCCCATGTCCAGAATAGCAGATGAAGTCGGTGGAGACACATCTGTGAAAGTGATAAGACGGGCCTGAATTGCTGCATAAGGACAAAGTAATTGAGCGTGAGATAGCATGGAGCAAGTTATCAAGGCTAACTCATCCTCATTGTCTTGATGCCAGTGGAGCAAAGCATGGAGAGGATGGTGGCAGACTAGGATGGCGAGTCTTATGTTGGAGGATAGGGATCAGTTAGAAAAGGGAGAATAGAACGATAGGGATCAGGTAGAAATATGATGCTCAGAGACAATGTGGTCATGGAACTGCTGCATCATCTGCTTACGATCTTGGAGCTTTGAGTACAGAATTACAAGAGCTTTGATGAGGACAACCAATGTATCAGGCTGGTCTGTCTCCTATGGAGGGTGAGAAACTGCACGGGCCTCGAGCCAGGGTGGGTGCCACTCATTAGGGCACTGCCAATACCATGCCATCCGTGAAGTCAATTTTTCGAGACATGGTAGGGAAGACTACAAGACGGTGGTCCCTATTGTCCGATGGAGGTGTACACCTAAGGCTGTTCACAAGGACAAGAGTGGAGAACTCCCTTCCTGCCGCATGCAAAACAAATCAGGGGACTGAATGGAGAGGGAAACAAGAAGAATGTGGTGCATTTAATCGTGTGATCATGCTAGTTCCAACTGATGACATAGGTGGGCGTAGAGAATGCTGTCTCCCAATGGCATGAGCATCTATCTGATAAGAAAAGAGATGTTCTTGTGGACTGTCACATCATCATGCCCGGGGAAAGCTGATGATTGGGATGAGGGTGAAGAATGTGATTCCCTGTTGGTGTAGGAGCTGTTGAAGTGGTCAGGGAACCGTTCCAACTCATCATGGGAGAAACAAATTGCACAAAATTCATGCTTTTACATAAAAAACAAGGCAATACATTTTTCTGTTCATTGCATACCACTTTAGGGATTTTTTCTGCGAATATACCTTTTTGTTTTTGATCTTCCCTAAGTTGTTTATTATCCATAGGGAGCCACTTGTGGGCCTCTCACATCCGGCGTGGGTGCTCATCGCCAATACCTTTCTTGGAACGATTGATACAGAGTGTCTATGAGGACAGACAACGAGGGGTGCTCATGGCTGATTATGTCACGCATCAATGCCAATTCCAGGTGGTTTTCTCTTAAGATTGCCGTAGTCAAAGTTTTTAAGCTGTTATGTTTTATAAACTTTGTGCTGTTGCACATTGTTGTATGGCGCTGAAGTTGCTGAAGCTACAATTGCAATTGTGCTATGTTCCATTGCGCTGCTGCTTGTTACTACACTACTGCTTGTTGGTGCTTCTTTTCTCTGTTATAGCGGCTGCATTGTTTTTTCAATGCAGGTTCATATCGCACAAAGAATGTTTCTGCTACATGCTGCTTAGCGTAGCTGGTGTCGCTTGCTAGGTCCTGCATGATGTTAAATGCCATTTATGCAACATGTTGCATGCTATGTTTCTCCTGTGACATCCGAACATGTCAATGGGCACTTGGGTCTTGTCCCTGAAGAAAATGCGCAAAACACACAAGATAGAAAAAAACACTTCGTGATCAGACGGAACAAATTCTTGCACTAGTGGCAGCTCAAACACACAACATGGGATGTAGTGGATTGGACGGAATCCTTGGCCGACTAGGCCAAAGCTGCGGTGCTCGAGGGTCTCTGACCCGCAAGGCATCTCGTCCAACCGCACACAGGCAAGGGAACCCCACTCAATCCACATGGCACTGGGCGTGCGCTACATGGGGTCTCTTCAAGAACAGGCACAAGCAACGGATTGCCTACGTCTGCATCAGCGAGAGATCCCTATCAGCTCTGAATGGGTGAGCCTCGTCATTGGAACACATAAGGTGTGTCATATGAGCAATGAAGTAATTGATGGAGCATCCCGGGGGCCAAGCATGAGGCACTCTTTCACACCATCTTATGCTCAGACAACTCAAAATCCATACAACACTGTTATCATACATGCAGGTGCCAACCCTTTGAAGCTATCTTGCAAAGAGAAGTGCCTTGCCCTCGCCAACTAGATTTATGCCATGTTCAAGATCAACTTGCAAAATAGCATTTAATTATTCTGGTGTTTTTAAAAGCTATCTCTAACTTGTCCCTTTTTTGTGCATTTCATTGACTGTCCATGCTCATATACGTTTTCATGAAAAACATCCAGTGTAACTCCTCTCACTCACTTTTGTGGGAGCCAAAAATCCCGCCAATGGCAATCTTGACTGTCCTTGCAAAAGGGACTAGCCACATGCATTTGGGGATTCCCTGGTGCCACGGTTCGTGTAGGAGTGACGGCCTCCCCCGTTTGAAACATCAAAGTTGAAGTTTTTGGAGGTCAAGGCTTAACGTGGGGCGAACTCCGGGACCCGAAACTTAACAAGAACATGTACATGTTTTATGTTTGTATCAAACTGCCTTTCCCACAATAGAATTTGTGTGGAATACCCCAGGTCAAAACACAGTTTATCTTTATATTGTGATGATTTACCCTAACCTTTCATATGCTAGTATGGTACCGGTTCTTCTGGGTGTTTCCTAGTGTTGAGGTTTCATACCTCCACCCAAAGGACAACGTGTACCTTGCAGAGGTGACTGCAGGCTGTGTTGGTTCCAACCAGGACCCATGATCCAATCGGCAAGAACCTTGACTCAGCTGAAATGAAGTTCACCGGCGGGTTTGGAAAGGTCTTGAAGGCTTACTTTTCTTACATAATATTCTAATGCGACAAACATCCATGTAGCTGGTTCTTGGACCTAAATCAAATTGTTCGCTTCCATTTCATATCACGAAGATATACTTATTCTTCATTAACCTAGTTTCATCTTATTCAAGTCTTCTTTCACTAGAAAGCATAGAAGGTATGTAAATTGTAAGGGGCAAGGGTATGGGGATGTAGGTAAGAGGATGATGAAGATTGAAATGGATGGGAAGGGGAAAAAGAGGGTGAGGGAATACAGAGATTGAGTAAAAGGGGATGGAGCGGGAGAGGGGGAGGAGGGGCTTATGGGGAGGGGTGGTACGGAAGGAGGGGGAGGGGGAGGAGGAGGGAGAGTGGGAGTGATTTGGGGGCGGGGGCGAAGGGGGAAGGTGAGTATATGGTTAGGAGGATGAGGATTAGGAGGGGAAGAGGCAGGGTAAGAGGTAGGGGTGGTGGGAGTAAAATGGAGGAGGGAGATGGTGAGGGAGAGGGGGAGAAAGAGGGCCTGCATTAGGAATACTTACATGGATCTTGAATCAACATATGGAGTTTTCTTGAGTAGTTTTTGATAGAGGCAAATGATGTGCATCCAGAGGCACTAATATCTCATAATTTTGTTCTTGCAGACCATTGGTCCATAAGACGCAAAAATTGAGCAATGGTCCTTGATCATTCCCCCAAGTTTTCTCTCCTCTGCAGGTTCATGGACTTGCACTCATGGATTTTGAGATCACTTGCTAGTCTGACATTAGCCAGATGTGATCTTTTGCATAATGTGAGGATGTGAAGTACGTGCCTTGCAACTCCAATTCCAATTGTATCTATACCAAGGGTCCTTGGCCATCGAGGCCAAATCTTGCGAGTGGTGATAGGAATTCGGTCCAAATCCCAGCATGTTAAATGACGAAATATGTAGCGGAACATTTTGTTTTGCCACAATGAGATTGCCTTGTTGCATGAATTTTTCTTGTGACACTTAATCATCTTGCACACCACTCATGGGCATGCAAACATCAATAAAGGGAGTTATAACTACATTTATCACCTTAAGATTTTACTCAATGCCTAGAGATGCAACTGAAACTTGAATTTCATGAAGTTTCAAATGGAAACTATGCAGCAGGTTGGGGCAGCAGCGTTGTTGATGCAGCGTGCGGGCTTCCATGCTCGTTGCTTAAGTCAGCTGCCCCCTCAGTCTGCTGCTCTAGAGTCTAAGTCTGGAAGCTCTGGGTTTTGTTACTCAGAAACGCGCGCGCCAGAGTTAGCGCCAGAAAGCAGCTGAAAACTGATAATGACTGATTAGGAATGAAGAATGAACANAACGCAGCCGAGCGGTCAGAATCTGCTAGAAAAATAGTAGCGAGGAGTTATGGAAGCCTGAACCCAGGTAGTGCCCACGGTGGTTTATGCTGCCAAACAGGGCCATGTAACGTGCAGCTGGGACCCTAGGCAGTGCATGACGATGTAGGCACGACAGTACGCGCTGGACGCATGCAGACAGCGACTGCGGTGGCAGTGACTGCCGGCAATGCGACCGCCGAGGAGGCCTACCGATGGAGCTGATCACGTCACCGGAGAGAGGAGGCTCCAGCGAACTGCAAGACGACCTCAGCGTGCGTCGGCTCCACCGGACGACACTCCATCGGCGTCGAGTCTCGCCGTCAGTCATCTGCATGCAGATGTACACAAGCCGGGAGGACACAACAGAGCACAATGAGCGCAAAAGCCAACACTCCCCCATGACTCACAGGCGTAGTGCACATGGGCGGGCAGAGATACGGTCAACACACGGACTCCCCCTGGACATGCAGAAGTGCAGGTAGAGACAAAGAAAGCACGTCGCGGACGCACACCGACTGAACTCACAGCCTTCTTAGACGAGTCCTGCTTCAGTGCCTTGGTCAGGAAGTCAGCCAACTGCCGTGCTGTCTCAACCCACACGATGCTGATGCTGCCATCGTGCAACAACGAACGCACATAGTGATACTCAACATTGATGTGCTTTGTGCGAGTGTGATGCACACCGTCATTGTCTGCAATGGCCATGGCACTCTCATTGTCACAATGCAAGGTGATGGATGCGACAGACTGACGCAACTCGGACAACAGACGGCGCAACCACATGCTCTCACAAGCGCCTGAGCTAAGGGCCACGTACTCAACCTTAGCAGTGCTGCGTGCAATGCACCCCCGCTTGCCACTGCGCCAGGACACAGTTGTGCCCCCGACCAGAAAGATCCAACCAGTGTGACTCTTACCGTCTGGACTGCCGGCCCAGTCGCTGTCGGTGTAACCCACTGCAACGACGGACGGCTGACGGCGGAACATGAGGCCTCGCCGAGGAGTCAAGACGACATAGCACAGTAGTCGGATCGCGGCCTCAAAGTGGAGGTGACGCGGCTCTTGAGAAAACTGGGCCAGGAGGTTAACGGCGAACGCGATGTCTGGACGCGTCGTCGTCGCCAGGAACATTAGTGACCCGATGACCCGCAAATACGTGGTCACATCAACTGGCTCCCCCACAACGGCTGGGTCATGACTCTTCAACTTCACCTGGCCATCAGGTGACATGGGTGAGGAAGCGCCGGGCACGAGGGGCAAGTCCTCGGTGAAGCAAGCTGACAGGGTCTGCACATAGGCAGCCTGGTGGACATGCAGGATGCCCTGAGAGCGATCATGCTCGAGCTCCATGTCCAAGAAGACTCGGGCAGAACCGAGATCCTTCATGTGGTAGGCAGCGTGCAGTAGGTCCTTGAAGTGCTGGATGGCTGTCGCGTCTGGCGACGCAATGAGGAGATCGTCGACATAGACCAGGACCGCGGCGAAGGTCTGACCTCGCGGGCTGATGAACAGTGCGGGGTTAGCGGTGTTGCGCTGGAGGCCGCCACAGAGAAGCGTACGACTGATCTCCTGGTTCCAGCACCGAGGCGACTGCTTCAGACCATAGAGGGCCTTCCGCAGCCGCCAAACTCTCTCAATGCCATGGTCGAAGCCTGGGGGCTGCGTCATGTAGAGCTCCTCACCCTCCAGTGAGCCATGGAGGAATGCGTTGCTCACGTCCATCTGATGCAGCTCCCACCCATGCTGGGCAACCAGGCTGAACAATGCCCGGCTAGTGGAGAACCGGCCAACTGGGGCGAAGATCTGGTCGTAGTCGATCCCAGGGACCTGAGCAAACCCCTTTCCTGTGAGACGGGCCTTGTACTTGTCCAAGGATCCGTCAGGCTTCCATTTGCGCCGAAAGACCCACTTGGCACTGATGGCCTTTCGACCTGGAGGGAGGTCGACGAGGTCATACACGTGGTGCTGTCGGACAGCGGCAAGCTCCTCGGCACAGGCAGCATCCCAATGCGCGGCCTCAGGGGAGGCTCGAGCCTCGCGCAGGGTGGAAGGGTCCTCTGGGCGCGCTGTGGACTGGACTGAGAGGGCATGTGCATCACGAGCCCCAGGTGGGATGCGTGCGAGTGCGGCCACAACAGCATGCCGATGCTCGTGATGAAGCATGGCGTACCCCAATGCAGAGCCCGGGTGAAGGTCTACGATAATGGCAGAAGTGGTCAGGCCGAGAGCCTTTGTGCCAGGGTCCCCACTCACGACCGTGGGAGTAGAGGAGACACGTTTAGCCACAGGGGGTCGAAGCGCCACGGAACGGGGAGCGACCGTCTGCGCCCTCATTGTTGGCCGAGGTCCGAGGCTGTCGCCTGGGCCACGTGTGTAGCGCGGTCGGGCAGAAGATGGTGCTGAGTCCGACGGGCTGACGGAGGCGGACGGTGCTCCTGGTCCGGAGGAGCCAGTAGACGCAACAGGTGCTGCTGGGCCAGAGGGGCCAGCGGACGCAGCTGGGGTTGCCGGCCCAGAGGAACGAGTGGACGTGTTTGGGGCTGCTGGCCTGGAGGGGCCAGCGAACGCAACTGGAGACGTCGGCCCGGGGGGGCCATCAAAAGCGACTTGGGCTACCGGCCCGGAGGGACCAGCGGACGCAACTGGAACTGCCGGCCCGGAGGGACCAGCGGACGCGACTGGGGCTGCCGGCCCGGATGGGCCAGCGGACGCGACTGGGGCTGCCGGCGCGGATGGACCAGCGGACGCGACTGGGGCTGCCGGCCCGGATGGAGCAGCGGACGCGACTGGGGCTGCCGGCCCGGAGGAGCCGGCGGACGTGACTGGGGCTGCCGGCCCGGAGGGGCTAGTAGACGCGACTGCGGTTACCGGCCTGGAGGAGCCGGCGGACGCGACTGGGGTTGCCGGCCCGGAGGATCCGGCAGACGCGACTGGGGCTGCCGGCCCGGGGGGGCC
>SZWC01029877.1:13643-25392 GCA_023375785.1 Penium margaritaceum | reverse complement strand
GTGCGAACTGGTTGTACAGTGGTGCGAACTGGTTGCGGAGTGGTGCGAACTGGTTGCAGAGTGGTGCGAACTGGTTGTGGAGTGGTGCAAACTGGTTTCCGAGTGGTGCGAACTGGTTGTTGAGTGCTTCGAACTGGTTGCAGAGTGGTGCGAACTGGTTGCAGAGTAATGCGAACTGGTTGTGGAGTGGTTCGAACTAGCTGCGGAGTAGTGCAAACTGGTTGCGGAGTGGTGGAAACTGGTTGCCGAGTGGTACAGACTGGTTGCGGAGTGGTGCGAACTGGTTGCGGAGTGATGCGAACTGGTTGCGAAGTGGTGCAATTTGGTTGCGGAGTGGTGCGAACTGGCTGCGGAGTGGTGCGATCTGGTTGCGGAATGGTGCGAACTGGTTGCGGAGTGGTGCGAACTGGTTGCCGAGTGGTGCGAACTGGTTGCGGAGTGGTGCGAACTGGTGGCGGAGTGGTGCGAACTGCCTGCGGAGTGGTGCGAACTGGTTGCGGAGTGGTACGAACTGGTTGCGGAGTGGTGCGAACTGGTTGCCGAGTGGTGCGAACTGGTTGCGGAGTGGTGCGAACTGGTGGCGGAGTGGTGCGAACTGCCTGCGGAGTGGTGCGAACTGGTTGCGGAGTGGTACGAACTGGTTGCGGAGTGGTGCGAACTGGTTGCCGAGTGGTGCGAACTGGTTGCGGAGTGGTGCGAACTGGTGGCGGAGTGGTGCGAACTGCCTGCGGAGTGGTGCGAACTGGTTGCGGAGTGGTACGAACTGGTTGCGGAGTGGTGCGAACTGGTTGCCGAGTGGTGCGAACTGGTTGCGGAGTGGTGCGAACTGGTGGCGGAGTGGTGCGAACTGCCTGCGGAGTGGTGCGAACTGGTTGCGGAGTGGTACGAACTGGTTGCGGAGTGGTGCGAACTGGTTGCCGAGTGGTGCGAACTGGTTGCGGAGTGGTGCGAACTGGTGGCGGAGTGGTGCGAACTGCCTGCGGAGTGGTGCGAACTGGTTGCGGAGTGGTACGAACTGGTTGCGGAGTGGTGCGAACTGGTTGCCGAGTGGTGCGAACTGGTTGCGGAGTGGTGCGAACTGGTGGCGGAGTGGTGCGAACTGCCTGCGGAGTGGTGCGAACTGGTTGCGGAGTGGTACGAACTGGTTGCGGAGTGGTGCGAACTGGTTGCCGAGTGGTGCGAACTGGTTGCGGAGTGGTGCGAACTGGTGGCGGAGTGGTGCGAACTGCCTGCGGAGTGGTGCGAACTGGTTGCGGAGTGGTACGAACTGGTTGCGGAGTGGTGCGAACTGGTTGCCGAGTGGTGCGAACTGGTTGCGGAGTGGTGCGAACTGGTGGCGGAGTGGTGCGAACTGCCTGCGGAGTGGTGCGAACTGGTTGCGGAGTGGTACGAACTGGTTGCGGAGTGGTGCGAACTGGTTGCCGAGTGGTGCGAACTGGTTGCGGAGTGGTGCGAACTGGTGGCGGAGTGGTGCGAACTGCCTGCGGAGTGGTGCGAACTGGTTGCGGAGTGGTACGAACTGGTTGCGGAGTGGTGCGAACTGGTTGCCGAGTGGTGCGAACTGGTTGCGGAGTGGTGCGAACTGGTGGCGGAGTGGTGCGAACTGCCTGCGGAGTGGTGCGAACTGGTTGCGGAGTGGTACGAACTGGTTGCGGAGTGGTGCGAACTGGTTGCCGAGTGGTGCGAACTGGTTGCGGAGTGGTGCGAACTGGTGGCGGAGTGGTGCGAACTGCCTGCGGAGTGGTGCGAACTGGTTGCGGAGTGGTACGAACTGGTTGCGGAGTGGTGCGAACTGGTTGCCGAGTGGTGCGAACTGGTTGCGGAGTGGTGCGAACTGGTGGCGGAGTGGTGCGAACTGCCTGCGGAGTGGTGCGAACTGGTTGCGGAGTGGTACGAACTGGTTGCGGAGTGGTGCGAACTGGTTGCCGAGTGGTGCGAACTGGTTGCGGAGTGGTGCGAACTGGTGGCGGAGTGGTGCGAACTGCCTGCGGAGTGGTGCGAACTGGTTGCGGAGTGGTACGAACTGGTTGCGGAGTGGTGCGAACTGGTTGCCGAGTGGTGCGAACTGGTTGCGGAGTGGTGCGAACTGGTGGCGGAGTGGTGCGAACTGCCTGCGGAGTGGTGCGAACTGGTTGCGGAGTGGTACGAACTGGTTGCGGAGTGGTGCGAACTGGTTGCCGAGTGGTGCGAACTGGTTGCGGAGTGGTGCGAACTGGTGGCGGAGTGGTGCGAACTGCCTGCGGAGTGGTGCGAACTGGTTGCGGAGTGGTACGAACTGGTTGCGGAGTGGTGCGAACTGGTTGCCGAGTGGTGCGAACTGGTTGCGGAGTGGTGCGAACTGGTGGCGGAGTGGTGCGAACTGCCTGCGGAGTGGTGCGAACTGGTTGCGGAGTGGTACGAACTGGTTGCGGAGTGGTGCGAACTGGTTGCCGAGTGGTGCGAACTGGTTGCGGAGTGGTGCGAACTGGTGGCGGAGTGGTGCGAACTGCCTGCGGAGTGGTGCGAACTGGTTGCGGAGTGGTACGAACTGGTTGCGGAGTGGTGCGAACTGGTTGCCGAGTGGTGCGAACTGGTTGCGGAGTGGTGCGAACTGGTGGCGGAGTGGTGCGAACTGCCTGCGGAGTGGTGCGAACTGGTTGCGGAGTGGTACGAACTGGTTGCGGAGTGGTGCGAACTGGTTGCCGAGTGGTGCGAACTGGTTGCGGAGTGGTGCGAACTGGTGGCGGAGTGGTGCGAACTGCCTGCGGAGTGGTGCGAACTGGTTGCGGAGTGGTACGAACTGGTTGCGGAGTGGTGCGAACTGGTTGCCGAGTGGTGCGAACTGGTTGCGGAGTGGTGCGAAATGCTTGCGGAGTGGTGCGAACTGGTTGCAGAGTGGTGCGAACTGGTTGCGGAGTGGTGCAAACTGGTTGCGGAGTGGTGCAGACTGGTTGCGGAGTGGTGCGAACTGGTTGCGAAGTGGTGCAAACTGGTTGCGGAGTGATGGGAACTGGCTGCGGGTGGTGCGAACGGGTTACAAAGTGGTGCGAACTGGTTGCGGAGTGGTGCGAACTGGTTGGGGAGTGGTGCAAACTGGTTGCGGAATGGTGCAAACTGGTTGCGAAGTGGTGCAAACGGGTTGCGGACTGGTGCAAACTGGTTGCAGAATGATGGGAACTGGTTGCGGAGTGGTGCGAACTGGTTGTGGAGTGGTGCAAATTGTTTGCGTGTGGTGCAAACTGGTCGCGGAGTGGTGCAAATTGCGGAGTGGTGCGAAGTGGTTGTGGAGTTGTGGGAACTGGTTGCGGAGTGGTGCAATTTGGTTGCGGAGTTGTGCGAACTGGCTGTGGGTGGTACAAACTGGTTGCGGAGTGGTGCAAATTGGTTGCGGAGTGGTGCGAACTGGTTGCGGAGTGGTGCGAATTGGTTGCGGAGTGGTGCAAACTGGTTGCGGAGTGGTGCAAACTGGTTGCGGAGTGGTGCAAACTGGTTGTGGAGTGGGGCGAACTGGTTGCAGAGTGGTGCAAACTGGTTGCGGAGTGGTGTGAACTGGTTTTGGAGTGGTGCAAACTGCTTGCGGAGTGGTGCGGACTTGTTGCGGAGTGGTGCGACTGGATGCGGAGTGGTACGAGCTGGTTGCAGAATAGTGCAAACTTGGTGCGGAGAAGTGCGAACTGGTTGCGGAGTGCTGGGAACTGCTTGCAGAGTGGTGCAAACTGGTTGCGGAGTGGTGTGAACTGGTTTTGGAGTGGTGCAAACTGCTTGCGGAGTGGTGCGGACTTGTTGCGGAGTGGTGCGACTGGATGCGGAGTGGTACGAGCTGGTTGCAGAATAGTGCAAACTTGGTGCGGAGAAGTGCGAACTGGTTGCGGAGTGCTGGGAACTGCTTGCAGAGTGGTGCAAACTGGTTGCGGAGTGGTGTGAACTGGTTTTGGAGTGGTGCAAACTGCTTGCGGAGTGGTGCGGACTTGTTGCGGAGTGGTGCGACTGGATGCGGAGTGGTACGAGCTGGTTGCAGAATAGTGCAAACTTGGTGCGGAGAAGTGCGAACTGGTTGCGGAGTGCTGGGAACTGCTTGCAGAGTGGTGCAAACTGGTTGCGGAGTGGTGTGAACTGGTTTTGGAGTGGTGCAAACTGCTTGCGGAGTGGTGCGGACTTGTTGCGGAGTGGTGCGACTGGATGCGGAGTGGTACGAGCTGGTTGCAGAATAGTGCAAACTTGGTGCGGAGAAGTGCGAACTGGTTGCGGAGTGCTGGGAACTGCTTGCAGAGTGGTGCAAACTGGTTGCGGAGTGGTGTGAACTGGTTTTGGAGTGGTGCAAACTGCTTGCGGAGTGGTGCGGACTTGTTGCGGAGTGGTGCGACTGGATGCGGAGTGGTACGAGCTGGTTGCAGAATAGTGCAAACTTGGTGCGGAGAAGTGCGAACTGGTTGCGGAGTGCTGGGAACTGCTTGCAGAGTGGTGCAAACTGGTTGCGGAGTGGTGTGAACTGGTTTTGGAGTGGTGCAAACTGCTTGCGGAGTGGTGCGGACTTGTTGCGGAGTGGTGCGACTGGATGCGGAGTGGTACGAGCTGGTTGCAGAATAGTGCAAACTTGGTGCGGAGAAGTGCGAACTGGTTGCGGAGTGCTGGGAACTGCTTGCAGAGTGGTGCAAACTGGTTGCGGAGTGGTGTGAACTGGTTTTGGAGTGGTGCAAACTGCTTGCGGAGTGGTGCGGACTTGTTGCGGAGTGGTGCGACTGGATGCGGAGTGGTACGAGCTGGTTGCAGAATAGTGCAAACTTGGTGCGGAGAAGTGCGAACTGGTTGCGGAGTGCTGGGAACTGCTTGCAGAGTGGTGCAAACTGGTTGCGGAGTGGTGCAAAATTGCTGTGGAGTGGTGCGAACAGGTTACGGAGTGGTGCGAACTGGTTGCGGAGTGGTCCGGACTCGTTGCGGAGTGGTGCGAACTGATTGTGGAGTGGTGCGAACTAGTTTCAGAGTGGTGCAAACTGATTGTGGAGTGGTGCAAAGTGGTTGCGGAGTGGTGCAGACTGGTTGCGGAGTGGTGCGAACTGGTTGCGGAATGGTGTAAACTGGTTGCGGAGTGGTGCGAACTGGTTGCAGAGTGGTACAAACTGGTAGCGGAGTGGTGCGAACTGGTTGCGGAGTGGTGCGAACTGGTTGCGGAGTTGTGCGAACTGGTTGCGCAGTGGTGCAAACTGGTTGCGGAGTGAAGCAAACTGGTTGTGGAGGTGGTTGCTGTTGCATCTGCTGCTGCTGGTGCTGCTGCTGCTGTCCTGGCCACGTCTGGTTGTACTACCGCTGCTACTGCTTGACCATAAGATCCTGGGAGACTGGGTTACGGCGCGGAGCTGCCTGTCGCTTACGAGGGCAATCTCGTGCAATGTGTTCCAGGCTCGGGCACGTATAGCAAGCTATTGGCTTCTGCTGTTGCGGAGGCGGGGCGTGTGAAGATGAGGGCGCATGGGTGTCGCTGCCTTGGTATTGTCGGGTGGACCGTTGTCTGGTGAAGATAGCGGTGGCGTCCCGCACCGCATCTTGGAGGAAATGACTGTGGTCGGCAATCATAAGCCTGCTTATCTCATTGGGGAGGGCACCGATGAGGTTCTGCAGCAGGACTTACAACGGCAGGCATTCCTCTTGCGGGCGCTTGGCCACTGACGCCCAGGTCAGGAACTGGTCCAAGAATCTACAAATATCATCATCTGTACGCATGACCTCCTTCTCAATCTTCCGCAGAGCTTCTTCCTTCATCAGGTGCTTGAAACGTTCAATAAGTGCATTGCCAACGTCCTTGAAAGATGGGAAAGGCGCCCGCGCATTGTACCAGTCAGCTGCAGCCCCCTGGAGGTGAAGTTCCGCAGTGGCGAGGCAGGGGTCGGGCGGAATTCGGCCGATGCTAGCATAGAGGGTAATCTGTTTGAGCCAGACCTAGGGGTCCTCCTCCGGGGCACCCTTGAAGGAGTCCAACCGCGGGATGTTGCCGGGTGCGAAACGGATATATTGTAACTACGAAACGGTGCTGCGGTTAGTCGTCAACGCAGTCACAGCATGTGGCGATGGAATGGTTGCACACGGGGCTGCATAGTATCCCATTTGAGGGTTCGGCGGCTGCAACTGCCCTGCGGGCATGGGAAAGCCTGGCTGCATGGGTGGGAAAAGCATGTACCAAGAGGGAGGCACTGGTGTAGTAGCGGTGTAGGGTGTGGAGAAGAATGCCATCCCAAGGGGCGGAGCGTGGGTCCCGGGTTCCGATGGTGCCGTCACTTGGGGTGCCCAATACGCCTGGCTGGCAGGCGTCACAGCTGCGAGATAGAGTTGAGCCGCTGGTCCCACATTGGCAGTGTGGGTTTGTTGTGGTGGTAGGTGCAAGTGCCCCTACATCATCAGTGGTGGCAGTGACATTGGTGGCGGTGCTCCCGCGGACACTGCTCCAATCACCTGCCGGTGGGATGATTGCTGAGGAACAATCACTGGTGGCTGCGGCAGTTCACTGGTTACGGGTATTGGTGATGTCGCTCCCATCTGCGTCATACCCATAGGCTGCTGGTGCTGCGTCGTCCATGAGGGCGGAGTGGTAGCAAGAGGCTGAATCATGGTGCTCATCTGCGTCACACCCCCAAGCGCCTGCTGCGGGAGGCTCAGAGGTTGAGTCCGTGTCGGTTGGGCTGGAGCTCCCGGGTGAATAAATCCACCACCCTGATTCCCTGGCTGTGTCATTCCTATAGGAGGCTGAACCACCACTCCTGCTTGCGGCACGAGCTGTCAAGGTTGCGGGGTTGGTAGTCCTGGTGCCAGTGGATGTGGTAGTGCTCTCGCTTGTGGCACATTTGTGGCCGCCTGGGATAGGTACGCTTGCTGCTGCAGTGGTGCCTTCAGTGTGGTGTGTGGGGGTGTTCCCGTTAGTGGTACGCCCATGCTCAGCTGGAGAGGCATCTGTTGTGGCCCAGCTCCGGATGCGGAGGACTGCGGTGGCATCCCTGCCTGTCCGACTCCCAGAGTCTACTGCATCGATTGCATCGACGGCTGTGGCAATCCCGTTGTCTGAAAGGGTGTGACGGGTTCCACCGCCGTTGCTCCCGCAGGCGGGGAAGGTTGATTCGCCAGAGGTTGATTCGACGGCAACTGCGCAGATCCCGGTGTTTGTGGGGGCACCGGTGTCCCCAGTAGCTTGTTTCCTGGGTGGAGTGCTGGTGGGACCATCAGTTGCTGCTGTAGTCCAATCACAGATGATCCTGCCGTCATACCCTCCGCAACCATCCCTGCCAGCTGCCGCGTCAGGTTCGGGTCGAGGTGCATCCCAAGCGCGGAAGCAGATGGTCCTGTCTGCTGCAAGTCCATCATTGACTGCTGGTCATCCACTGTTGGGATCCTGGTGGTTCCTGGTTCCTCGGGGTTTTGTAGTAGAGTTTGCGGATGCACTGGCAGAGGTGGGTGCTGCACTGCTGAGTTGCCATCCACCAACGGCTGCTGCCCGGCACGACGCCGGTAGACTAATCCGCGATAGGCCTCGAATCCTCCACCAGTGGAGTGCTGCTTCGATGATGATTGGGGATCAGAAAACCAAGGCGGTGTCGTAACCACAGCCTCCTGTCCCTCTGACTCGTGCTGGGACTGGCTGGATCCACGGCTGCCATGGTTAGATATTGTTTCTACCTCCACACGTTCGCCTAAAGCGTCCATGATGCGATGCCAGTGCAGTTGCTCCAGCCAGTCGTTCACCCGTCGGTGTTGGACCAAGGGGTCAGCACCGGGTGAGGAGCTGACTGGGGCGCGGGACAGCACAGGCAAGGAACTCTGACCGCCTTTGTAAGTGGTAGCTCGGCGCGGTACGAAACACCGCACGGATGACTGCTGCTGCCGTCTCCTGCAATCTTGATACACAAAGCTTGCTGCCGACATCAACGACTGATCTGAAGGTTACGTGCACTTCCGCTAAACAATGAGCAAGGAACTGTCCACGTTCACCACACCATGACACTGATACCCCCAATTTTGCCGCACCCTTGTATTTTTCCGCGCAGATCTTATTCCACGCTATCCGCGGACTATGCACTTCTCACAACCACTAATGCTCAGGCTAGGCAAACAGCGGAACACAGATACCAGCTCCAAGCTCCAGACGATTCCGCGGACCGCAGATCTGGATTTTTGCGCACAAACCTCACCGATTAATGACACTCTGCGGTCCACTTCTTGCAACACACGAGCCCGCCACCTCGTGGCTTCCAGCTCCTCTCCGCAGAATCCTCATTCCGCGGACATGTGCAAGCAAGGACACCACCAGAAGCTCACTTCATCCGAGCTTTTGGCTCTTCACGCAAACAATCCCGCTGTCCTCGGACAGGACTCCAAGAGCTACGGAAGGCACAGAGGCAGTGGGGCCGTGAACGCAGAGGAGAGCAAGTAAAAGGCTTCGATAAGCTTGACGGAGTACATGAGTGCGGAGTATTGCTCATGGAAGCAAGCAAGACTGAGCTAGCCTTGTGCTAGTGCCATCTAGGTCTTATCTACTTGGGACTCCGCACGGTGTTCTACACACCGTCAATCTCCTCCCTCTCAAGCTATCTTCCTCTCCTCCTACTTGGACTCCACGCGGTGCGGCTACGCCCTGCGGGTCTCGTTCTTGAACACACAGCATATCTTCTACTAATCATCTTCTTCATCTGCGGCTCGTGCACGCAGTCTTTGTGTTCTTCCTTGAATCTTCGTCTTCCGCGGTGCGTCCTCAGAGGTTCCTCCGTGATTGACGCACAATCACTAATGCTGGTTGGGTGTTTTCTCCCCTGATCGCTCGGTCCGTCTGCTTATTTGTCTGCGCCCTGTCAGTGATCGCGGATCTTGCTGCGGCTTGTTTTCTGTTCTCTTTGTACCACGGATTTCCCACCACCGCTGCCCGCCTTCTTCCTCCTCCGCTTCATTTGCTTAGCTGTAGGGGAATTGCTGCAACTGATTGTGCTAACCTGCAGACATCCTGCCTCTGCATTCCGCGCTACCCTTCGCTCAACCGTGTCCGCGGGAGCCAGCGTTCTGCACACGGATCTCAGGATGCCCAGGTCCTCCCCAAGGATGGGCCTTCCATGAAGAGCTGCGGCCAAAGTATGCCTGACAGTGGTGCGAACAGGTTGTGTAGTGGTGCGAACTGGTTGCAGAGTGGTGCCAACTGGTTACGGAATGGTGCGAACTGGTTGTGGAGTGGTGTGAACTGGTTGCGGAGTGGTGCAAACTGGTTGCGGAGTGATGCGAACTGGTTGCGGATTGGTGCGAACTGGTCGTTAAGTGGTGGGACCTGGTAGCAGAGTGGTGCGAACTGGTTGCGCAATGATGCGAACTGGTTGCGGAGTGCTGTGAACTGGTTGCGGAGTGGTGCGAACTGGTTGCGGAGAGGTACCAACTGGTTGCGGGTGGTGCGAACTGGTTGCGGAGTGCTGCGAACTGGTTGCGGAGTGCTGCGAACTGGTTGCGGAGTGCTGCGAACTGGTTGCGGAGTGCTGCGAACTGGTTGCGGAGTGCTGCGAACTGGTTGCGGAGTGCTGCGAACTGGTTGCGGAGTGCTGCGAACTGGTTGCGGAGTGCTGCGAACTGGTTGCGGAGTGCTGCGAACTGGTTGCGGAGTGCTGCGAACTGGTTGCGGAGTGCTGCGAACTGGTTGCGGAGTGCTGCGAACTGGTTGCGGAGTGCTGCGAACTGGTTGCGGAGTGCTGCGAACTGGTTGCGGAGTGCTGCGAACTGGTTGCGGAGTGCTGCGAACTGGTTGCGGAGTGCTGCGAACTGGTTGCGGAGTGCTGCGAACTGGTTGCGGAGTGCTGCGAACTGGTTGCGGAGTGCTGCGAACTGGTTGCGGAGTGCTGCGAACTGGTTGCGGAGTGCTGCGAACTGGTTGCGGAGTGCTGCGAACTGGTTGCGGAGTGCTGCGAACTGGTTGCGGAGTGCTGCGAACTGGTTGCGGAGTGCTGCGAACTGGTTGCGGAGTGCTGCGAACTGGTTGCGGAGTGCTGCGAACTGGTTGCGGAGTGCTGCGAACTGGTTGCGGAGTGCTGCGAACTGGTTGCGGAGTGCTGCGAACTGGTTGCGGAGTGCTGCGAACTGGTTGCGGAGTGCTGCGAACTGGTTGCGGAGTGCTGCGAACTGGTTGCGGAGTGCTGCGAACTGGTTGCGGAGTGCTGCGAACTGGTTGCGGAGTGCTGCGAACTGGTTGCGGAGTGCTGCGAACTGGTTGCGGAGTGCTGCGAACTGGTTGCGGAGTGCTGCGAACTGGTTGCGGAGTGCTGCGAACTGGTTGCGGAGTGCTGCGAACTGGTTGCGGAGTGCTGCGAACTGGTTGCGGAGTGCTGCGAACTGGTTGCGGAGTGCTGCGAACTGGTTGCGGAGTGCTGCGAACTGGTTGCGGAGTGCTGCGAACTGGTTGCGGAGTGCTGCGAACTGGTTGCGGAGTGCTGCGAACTGGTTGCGGAGTGCTGCGAACTGGTTGCGGAGTGCTGCGAACTGGTTGCGGAGTGCTGCGAACTGGTTGCGGAGTGCTGCGAACTGGTTGCGGAGTGCTGCGAACTGGTTGCGGAGTGCTGCGAACTGGTTGCGGAGTGCTGCGAACTGGTTGCGGAGTGCTGCGAACTGGTTGCGGAGTGCTGCGAACTGGTTGCGGAGTGCTGCGAACTGGTTGCGGAGTGCTGCGAACTGGTTGCGGAGTGCTGCGAACTGGTTGCGGAGTGCTGCGAACTGGTTGCGGAGTGCTGCGAACTGGTTGCGGAGTGCTGCGAACTGGTTGCGGAGTGCTGCGAACTGGTTGCGGAGTGCTGCGAACTGGTTGCGGAGTGCTGCGAACTGGTTGCGGAGTGCTGCGAACTGGTTGCGGAGTGCTGCGAACTGGTTGCGGAGTGCTGCGAACTGGTTGCGGAGTGCTGCGAACTGGTTGCGGAGTGCTGCGAACTGGTTGCGGAGTGCTGCGAACTGGTTGCGGAGTGCTGCGAACTGGTTGCGGAGTGCTGCGAACTGGTTGCGGAGTGCTGCGAACTGGTTGCGGAGTGCTGCGAACTGGTTGCGGAGTGCTGCGAACTGGTTGCGGAGTGCTGCGAACTGGTTGCGGAGTGCTGCGAACTGGTTGCGGAGTGCTGCGAACTGGTTGCGGAGTGCTGCGAACTGGTTGCGGAGTGCTGCGAACTGGTTGCGGAGTGCTGCGAACTGGTTGCGGAGTGCTGCGAACTGGTTGCGGAGTGCTGCGAACTGGTTGCGGAGTGCTGCGAACTGGTTGCGGAGTGCTGCGAACTGGTTGCGGAGTGCTGCGAACTGGTTGCGGAGTGCTGCGAACTGGTTGCGGAGTGCTGCGAACTGGTTGCGGAGTGCTGCGAACTGGTTGCGGAGTGCTGCGAACTGGTTGCGGAGTGATGCGAACTGGTTGCGGAGTGGTGCAAATTGGTTGCGGAGTGGTGTGCACTGGTTGCGGAGTGGTTCGAACAGGTTGCGGAGTGGTGTGAACTGGTTGCGGAGTGGTGCGAACTGGTAGCAGAGTGGTGCGAACTGGTTGTGGACTGGTGCGAACTGGTTGCGGAGTGGTGCCAACTGGTTTCGGAGTGGTGCCTGTTGTTCTTCTATGCCCCATGGCCACTGCTATGGGTTGACGGACAGGTTGGGCATGCACTGCTCCCTTGGAGTCAGACCCCCAAACCTTGTTCGTGGTGCAAGTCCAAGCGAGACACCAGAAGTGTAGCGCAACGGATAGCATGTTGGACTTAGGGACAACAGGTCCTACGATCGAGCCTTGATGTGCGCA
>SZWC01029872.1:0-25399 GCA_023375785.1 Penium margaritaceum | reverse complement strand
GATATAGATATAGATATAGATATAGATATAGATATAGATATAGATATAGATATAGATATAGATATAGATATAGATATAGATATAGATATAGATATAGATATAGATATAGATATAGATGTATATTAGAGGTACATCTATGTACAAATATGTACATTTGAATGTGGATGTACACATAGTTGTAGATATAGATGTGAATGTAACAAATACAGGCATAGATATGGACATGGATATGGATATGGATATGGATTTGGACAAAGATATGGATATGGTTGTGTATGTGGATATTGATCCTGATATGGACTAGGGTATGCATATGGATTTTGATAGGTATATAGATATGGATATGGATATGGATATGGATATGGATATGGATATGGATATGGATATGCATATGGATATGGATATGGATATGGATATGGATATGGAGATGGATATGGATTTGGATGTGGATATGGATATGGAAGCGGATATGGATGTGGATAAGGATATGGACATGGATATGGATATGATTGTGATTATGGATGTGATTATGGATATGGATATGGATATGGATATGGATATGGATATGGATATGGATATGGATATGGATATGGATATGGATACGGACATGGATATGGATATGGATATCGATGTGGATACATTCAGAAAAATGTTATGGATATGGATATGGTTATTTCTATGGACACGGAAGATTGCACAAAAAATTATATAGATGCTTGCATGAATGTTGATGTAGATAACAACACAGGAATTTATGTAGATGTAGATATGAACATGGATGAGAAGGTCGCCATAGATGTATATTTTAGCATAGATATAGATGGATGTATGTAGCTTTGTTTTTTGTAAGCATACAGATCATCATAAAGGTACATAACTAGACAACGATGAAGTTGCATACATATATACATAGATAGACTTGAAGATGTATATTGACATACAGACATACATGTAGATGTACATGTACATTTGAGCATAGTTATAGCCTAAAGAAACATGTATAAGTAGATGTCCATGTAGCCTTAGATGTAGATAATGTATTAGATATAATTATAGATGTAAATCAATGTGTAAGTGTAGATGTAAATGTAGATATAGATGCAGTAGAAGATGTGTACATGGATGTAAAAGTAGATGTAGGTATGTATATTTGTTTACACATAGATGTGCATGTATATGTCACTGTGTATGTTATACCCACGAGTAGGAAGATGTTGCAAGATGGAAAGAAGTTTGTAAAAATATAAATGCCATACATTTGGGGGATTACTACAATATGAAGAGGAACCTTTTCGTAAGACTCAGTAAAAATCATTCTTTGACTTAAAATCTCAACAAATGTCAGCAGTAGTGCATCTCCTGGTAGGTTACTATGTAACCCTATGCACGCTCAGCGTGCAGCAATTGCCTCTTGTTTAAAATTAATCAAAATATTTTTAAAAAATTAGTTAGATAAAAATTCTAACACTGCATGCAAAGGGTGTCTAGGTACTAACGTCACAATCTGTCAAATAGTCACATACCTATTTTACAAAGGGTTTCTGAATATTCGAGTGGAGGGCCAGTTGTTTACTACCTGATGGGAACGATTCAATTAACCTCACAAGTGGACATCTTTGTCCATACATACATGGCCCACTGAGCGACGACTTGGGGATTTTTACGCCATTAGATCAAGGGTATATTGGCCAGCTTCCCCAAATCCCGGTGTTCCGTTCCAGAAAATCCTGAAAACTTTGACCACTTTCCACAATGATCGACACAAGTGTTGCGAACCATGTCCACGATTCGATATCATTCTCTCGACTTGTCGGTGATGCTGAACTTTCATATGGACGTTTAGCGATATTCTTGAGGCACCCAACTTCTTGATGGGTCTTTTGTAAACAGATCCACCATGCATCTACCACTCGCTGTGTGGCCTCATACGCGTCGTTCGATTCGAACACCGAAGATCTGACTTGTGCCTCATTCTTGTTCTCTGCATAGTGTATATTTGCCCGACTCACTCGACATTTGTTATCAATGTAAACTTACTACATAAATAGAAACCCAGATATCCAAAACACCTCAACCGTCTTATGTCTTGCACCTCGTCCTTGTAAACCATCTGTGTTTTGCTTAGCGTAACATTGAGTGTCGGAGCGCAATGACGCTCGAGGGGCAACCGACACATAAACTACCTGGCGAAAACATCGCACGGTCCTCGGTGCATCTCCATCGTTGAGAATATCTCAGACTTCATGACGACAACGGTGAACACATCGAGCGCACTTGACGACAACATCAGTCTTCGGCAAGTACTCCGGCGATGGCAGATTAGGAGCACGTAAACAACAACCCTCTCCAGGCCAACCAAGCGACAGTAACAACCTTTGCAATAAATCCTGCAGTACCGACGGACCCGACGTCCGGTGACGGGTCCCTTGAGCTCGGCAAACCGTTTGCCTCAACCTGAGCCCGTTGGGTCCATACTTCGCTTCACCAGCCGACAAGCGCAAATGAATGAGGACTTGTGCCAGAAATTTTTGGGGCTCGAGAGCCTCAACACCCATGTACTCCAACAGCTCCACGCTTCAATGGAGCTTCGAGTATCTCGTGCCCAGTAGCAGTGCCCACCAAGGCAAATTTTCAACTGTCGAGTGAACACCAAATTCAACCGGCACTTCCCGAGCCGTTTGATCCCAAAAACTCCAATAGACCGACAGCCAGGATGTCGCTAATGAGTTTGGATGTATACTTCACCTTCAAGTTTGTCGATCGATCTACAGGCCAACCAACGGCAGCAGGAGACCGGTGGGGCTGCTAGCTTTCATGCACCTCTCATTGTGATCTTTTGTGTCCTCCCAGCTTGTATGCATTGGGGTGTAGATGAGTGACGGCGAGATGCCTCTTCCCTTACACAACAATATGGAGCACCACACCGTGGTCAGAACGCAACTTGCCTCGTCCAAAACGGATGAGTGTGTGAGAAGTAAATCTCTGAAACGTGGAGGGAGTGAGAAAATCCTAAAGAGTGGAACTCGCCAGTCGTGTCCACCCGTTGGCCGGCGCGTGAGAGCTGCCGGCACTCACCAAAAAACAGATCATGGGCAAACCAGTCTTCTGTCACAACCTTCCCACAAACAAGGTTTTGACACATGTTGTGCCTGTCTAAACTAACAGAAACTCACAAGCAACACTAAACTAGGTCGCCAAGGTATTGCAGTTCACAAACAAACAAACACAACTGTGGATTGTCTTGAGGCCAGATGTGAGCTCTCCACGAGGGGAGTGGTAACCACGTGAGTGTATCCTGAGATTGCTCGCCAGTCGCCGGACTCGCGTTTGCTCCCCCAGTCTCCCGTACTCTCTGCCTCATGAGGGATGTGCAAGGCAACGGACGTGAGCCGAGCGGTCACAGTAAAGACAACAACACTTACCCATGACCACACCACGAACAGGTTCACGCACGTAGCAGCACTGATGCAAGCAACACCATGAGAAGAGTGATGAAAAACAGCAATGAATGCAGGTCGAGGGCAGAGTTCAGTCCACAGGACAAGCTGGATGCAGCCCCACAGAACGTACGGCCGCTAGAAACCTCGTACGGCTAACGACCTTTGCTAGGAATTCAGCACGTTGTGAGTCGGTGCCGACCCACATGACCTGAATCTCACCTTGATCCACAAGATCTTGGATGTAGTTATACTCGACGTTAATGTGCTTCGTGCGTGCATGGAACACGCTAGAGTTCTTTGTGATCGCCTTTGCGCTCTCATTGTCACACCGAAGCACAATGGGAGGCATGGATTGATGCAGCTCACGCAACAGATGCACCAACCATACACTCTCGGTCCCGCATGCTCCTAGTGCCACATACTCTGCTTCTGTAGTGTTACAAACGATGCAACCCTTCTTACCACTGCGCCAAGAGATGGCGGTTCCTCAAATGAGGAAGATGTAGCCAGTGCGACCTTTGCCGTCAGTACTCTATGCCCAGTCACTGTTCGTGTATCCATTGAAGTCCACAGAGGCTTGCCCTTAGTAGTGAAATCCCAAGCTAGCAGTGGAAACAACATACCGCACGCACCGGACTGCGACCTCAAGCATCCCTCTGCGTGGCACCTGTGAGAACTGTGCAAGCAGGTTTACTGTGAAGGCAATGTCCGGACGTGTCGTCGTGGCCAGGTACATGAGCAATCCAGTGATCCGCAAGTAGAAGGTCACATAGACCAGCTCCCCAAACTTTGACGGGTCATCAACCGTTAGGACGTCTTGTCCGTCCGGGTTGATCGGGGTGGACGGCGTACGCACGCCGTTCAGCATGTCGGCAAAGCGCTCCCCCAGAGAGAAGGCGTATCGCTCCAAATGGACTAGGAGCGTCCGCCGAACACGATCACGGATAATCTGCATGCCGAGGAACACTAAGGCCTCTCCCAGACTTTCATGTTGTATGTCAATTGTAGCACGCCCTTGGCAGCTTCAACAACCTTCAGATCACGGGAGGCAATCAGAAAATCGTCAACGCAGACCAGGATGGCTGAAACTGGGGAAGTGGTCTAGGAGAGAAAAGTGATGGGTTTGCTGGCTCTGTACATAGCCTGCTCGTAGGAGAGTGCCGGTGATCTCCTTGTTCTAGCATTGAGGCGACTACTTCAAGCCGTACAACGCTTTTTGTAGCTGGTACACACGGCCGGTGCCGTCCTCGAACCCTGGGGCCTCGACCATGTTCATCTATCCTTCCAGTTTACCATGAAGGAACACTTTGTTCACGTCTATTTGGTGTAGTTCCTAGTCGTGCTGGGCCACCTGGGATAGTAGACCCAAAGCTGTGGTCGTGCGTCCAAATGGTACAAAGGTCATGGTGAAATGGATCCCTTCAACCTGAGAGAATCCTTTCGTAATCGGTCTTGCTTTGCAGCGATCAACTCTGTTGTCTGGCTTGAGCTTTCTCCGCAAGACCCATATGGCCTGAACAGTCTTCTACCCGGGTGGCAGAACTACAAGCTCGTAGATATCATGCTCATAGATAGCCGCCAGCTGAGCCTTGCATGCTGTGCGCCAGAGTGCCGCACCTGGCCCAGCCAAAGACTGACGTAATGTGCTGGGATCTGGCGTCACTCCCACCACCCTGGGGTCAAGGGCCGCGGCACCTCCACTGCGCGTGGCCAAGGCATAAGCCGGAGATGGAGGGCCAATGGTGACGGTGGACTCTGCGGAGTGGACAGCAAGTTGGCACTCGTGAGCAAGAAGAGCGAGTCCTGTGTCGCAGCCAGTGTGCACTTCAGTGAGCCCCTGGGCACTGAAGCCCAAGGCCCTTGCGCCGGGGTCCCCACTGCGCACGTTGTGAGTAGGACGCAGGCGGAGACGTCCGCCCTAACCTCATCGGTATGGCTCTCGTGATGATGTAGCTCGGATGGGTGTTGGACATTCATAAGACACAGACAGGACTGGTGACGTGTCAGGTGAAGCCGGTCTGTCGACGGGGCAGACGGAGGACGGAGATGGCACAGGTGACCTGACTGGTGACGAGGACTGCGTAGGGGGTGCACACGATACCAGTGACTCTGCTGGTGACACAAGTTCTGGGGACACAGACAACATTGGTGGTGCAACCAGTGATGTAGGCTCTTGCATCGAAGGGGATGCGAGAGGAACGGTGGACGCAGGCAGGATAGGCAGCGCAGTCAATGTAGGTGACGAAGACGACGTTGGCGTGCACATTGGTGGATGGGAAGGAGAAGTAGCGCCAAGTGTGACCGGGCCAGTGTCATCGATCACCTCATCCCCCCCTGCTCGTAGAATCGTATACATCCAGGAGAATGCGCCTGTGGAGTGCCACCAATGGGTAGGTCTCGGAAGGAGAGGCGCTAAGTAAATAGGGTTTCCTAAGACTCGATAATTGCCGATGATTGGGGTCTCAGATCTGCCAGGCCTTAGAGCGTGAGGGCACGCCTACGAACGCGCCAACGTGGCCTCTAGGGGAAAACACGAACCCCTGTTTTTCTGGTGTAAGCCAGATACAATCAAGGGACCCCACACATGCGCGAGCCCGAGGTCTGCACGACGTCATTACCACAGATGGTATGGGGCGTGTGTGTTCCGGAGGGGGCCGTGAGGGATCCTGTTCCAGACCCATATCATGTAGGCCATGCCCTCAATGGCAAATGCTTTAGGCATGTTTTGTCTACCCGCATGGAACGAAGTGCATCCTCCATGGTGCGGTTCCAACTCTCTAACACACCGTTGTGGCGTGGCAAGGGTGAAGATGTTTTAAAACACTCCTACTGAGGTGAAGCAGCGGTCGAGATCTCCCATGAATTCAGTGCCTTGATCAGAGCGGAAGTTGTGCAACGTATGGCTGGACTTGTGTTCAGCCATAATGAACCACGCGCGAACAACAAACCCCGCATCACTTTCCAGATGCAGACTGAAGACCCATGACATGCGGGTGAAGTCGTCCTTAATCGTCATGACGTATTGCCCTCTTTCATCATGGAACTCGACGGGGAGGGATTCGAGGAGGTCAGAGTGAGCCAACTCCAAGGGCTTGAGAGCCCGTAAGTTCGATAGAGGGTATGTGGCACGATGCATTTTGCCTTGCCCGCATTGCAGGCAATCGGTCTTGGGCGACGCCTCAAAGGATGCTACGTCAAGACCAAGTACAAGTTGGGTACGAATCACACAGTCTACAGCATCCAAGTGGACATGAAACAAGCATCTATGCAGTAGACGTTGATGCTCAGTCGACAGCGTGCTTGTGACGAACACTCGTGCAATGGATGATACAATGATGTTGGTGGAAATGGGGTAGCCAGAGATGTGATACAAGCCCCGTACTACCCTACCACGGAGTACCACTACAGCAGTGGTACAATCGGAGATAGTGGTATCCTCACCTGTGAATGTGACACTGAGACCCATCCGTGTGCAGGTACGTCCAGACAGCAAGTTGAGTTCTAGACCAGGCATGTACAGCAGGTTTGAAATGTAGAGCAATCCAAATGGTCTATGGAATTGCACCACACCTTCACCCTGAACAAGGACCTCATGCTTAGCAGTCGTACGCGCAGACTTTACAGAGCCGACAGGACCAAGCACCACAAAATCACACCGGCGACATGTCATGTGATGGGTGTCACCTGAATCTAGGATCTAGGTGGCATTCGTGACACGCTCGGGCGATGTGACTGAACAACTTCCAACAGTGTAGACAGTGGACAGAGGTGGCTCAGCAAACGACTACTGTGTTGCACTGAAAACACGTGTCTGTGACTCATCAAGCCAGGACAGGTCGTTGTGACTTGAGCACACTTCGGCAAAGACAACGGAATGACCAGCATCATCACGCCGAACGAACAACTCTACAGACTCAAGAGCGCACCGTGCCCCACCGCCACCATCCTGACTGCACGTCATGGACTCAACAAACCCAACCGTGGGACTCCTCGACTCAGTCAATGCACTCGCACCTCCCTAAGAGGTGAGTCGGAGAAGCTGGCGGACCTCGGCGATATTGCGGGCATGGGTTGCAAGCTGCTGTTGTAGAGGTGACAGGTCGTTGGTATTGGGTACAGCTGCATCAGTTGATAGTAAAGACTGCGTGTCAGTCGCTTTGGTACTTTGTGCGGAGGCGCACTCATGTTGCTCGAACGCCCATTGCAGACCTTGCACAATCTTCGTCAAGTTCCTGGGGAGCTTACTCTGTGTAGTGGTGCGCCCCCTGTAGTTGTAATACTCCCACTCACGCTCCGTAGCCAGCATTGAAACAGCCTGTTCCTTAACCTCCTTGGCACCCCTCCTATTGTTTTGTGCCTTCTTCCCTTAGACTACTGTAGCTGAATCAGATGTTTTTGCAGTAGTGTAAGTCATCTGTGACAACTGGAGGATGGAAGGGGAGAAGGCGCACGATGCATGCACAGCCATGACGGCTGCGAAGGATACACCATGGCGGGCGCCATTTGCTGGTCCAACTCCTGTCATGTGTAAGAAGTGTTGCGTCACTCATGAGAGGAGCAAAAATTTATCGGCCATCTCTTGAAGGCTTCTCAGGCGGAACTTGTCGAAGGCCTTGGCGTACTCATGCCCAATGCCGATCCTGATGGTGTTGAACGCCAAGAGTTGGCTCGGCCCATATTTTCCTAGGGCCCTGTAGAGACTCATCACACGCCGCCAGCAGTTGGTCGGTGTCTCATGTACACTCTGAGGAGGGAGTTGAAATCTGACAGCCATTGTGATGTTATTGCCATGGTTGCGCCCTCAAAGAGAGTAGTTTCCAGCTCCCAGGCGCTGCGTGGGTCAGCTCCAGGACCAGTGCGAGGATCTCCCAGGAAGGGTTTAAAGTCGAGGGTGTACTCCTTGGGGACGGCCTTCAAGAGACCGTACATGGGACGAGCAGCGGTAGCCGTCTCCAGGGGGTCTATGACCTGGTACTGGATGGTGTAGTACAGATACACACCCTCGCTGACCGTGCACATGCGAAACTGTGGCTCCCAAGTGCTGTAGCTATCCTCCTGTCGGTAAGTCGGGGGTTCAGTCCCAGACCACTTGGGTGGATTTGTTGTGTGCAGAGCTGCACGGACAGCTTGTTTTGGCGACGGGGACGGAGACGGGGTGTCCTCCCCTAGGCCTAAACTCATGCAAAGCAACTGGTCCTGTAGGGATGCTAGGTCCGTAGTAGCCTTGGGTTGCTTGCTTGGGCCTGCTTTGGTGATTGGTACTACTTGGCGTGCCGAGCGGGTTCGACGCTATTTTTCTAACTGTGCGAGGTGTAGGGGTAGCATGCCTTCCTCGTCACTGGTATCTTTGTCTAGCTACGGAAGGTCGTAGGGCCAATCGACATCGAACACTCCTAACGCTGCATCGGCGTTGGCTATAGACAGAGTATCAATTGTCATTTGGCCCTTGCGCAGGGCATCACGAAGCAGCTTTTGCTATCGCTCTGCTGTTGCAACAACAGCTGCTTCTGCTGCTGCTGAGACTGCTGCTCTTACTGTTGTGGCTGGAATATGTCCCAAAACAGCTTGAATAGATTGGCCATATGTTTGGTTGTGTGTTCAGCCTGTTGGGCCTCTTGCTCACACAGCTCGTGTAGACCACGCGACAACGATCCAGGGCTAGATGGGGACTTGTCCCGCGTTGTTTTTGGTTTGTGGCCATTCATACCGGAGGTGGCAATTCTTGCATCCATAGTGGAGCCGACACTATCGTATCCAATGGGGGCGTCCTCGGGCATGGTGTTGGGGTAGCGGGGTAGCGCAGGTCTGCAACACTTGTGTTGACACTGTCGTCAAGTGGTGAACAATACCGAAAAGAATTTTGGCAGCGTTTACCCCATCCGAGCGAGCGTGGATTATGTGATGGAGCCTTCTGCTGTGAGAAAGCCTCAGCCAATGAATCCACCCCATGCTGCCGAATAATTTTGGCTGCGTTTCCCCTACACAAGTGGGTGTGGGAAATACCCTAAAAAACTTTGATTTTGATGTTAATGTGTTTTCCCTTCCTTGAAATTCGTCGAAAATGTACTTTCATCGAATTTAAAAGTACCACCAAATCAATTACAAAACACATTCGTCGAATTCAAAGTCCCACCCCCTCTATTTGGTTGTTTTTGGACATGAGTTTTTACACATGCTTGTCTTGCTGAACAATGTCATACGTGTCATTTTTTTCTCCGTAGGTTATGTTCACACTCGATGCGATGCCATTTTGCTGCTCTCAAGGCAGAAATGTGTTCCGTACCACGTATTTGGCATGCAGTGGATGCCAAACACGTGGTGCGGAACCATCTCTTGTCGCGTTCGACGTGCACCACACGTCGAATCACCCATTTGACGTGCGGTGTGCGTAAAACATGCGCAGCGACCATTTGACCGTTCGTACGAGCGGCTTCAAAAGTTTGAACGGTAGAAGCCATTCGTTGAAAAAAATTATATGACTCAGGTGAATAATGGAATTCAAGGCTCCATCCCTTCAGTTTCGTCGAATTCATATGTGCCACCTTAATATTTTGAACTCGGTAAAAAACTTGTTGGATTAATTATGCCAAATTCATAGTCTTTTAGGGTATGCCGAGGTCTGTTTCAGTCTAAAGGTTGCCAATGGACCCCCCTGACGCTGCCAAAAAAACTTCGGCAACGTTTCCCCCGCCCCAGTGGGGGTGGGAAATCAGGGAGAGGCCGTCAGGTAGTCTGTGTACTTGAACTTCCACCATTTAACACAGGGAGAGAGGAGAACCCTGCCAGAAGGGGGAAGGCTAGACCAGAGAGGATCAATGCCTACTACTGCGGCCACTGCTGGTATTGCTGCAGCTGTTGCTTATGTCGCACCCTGTTGCATGCCCCCATTGCTGCAATTGCTGTTCTGCGTAGCTACTGGCAATGCTGCGGCTGTGCCACTATGGCAGCCACACGCTGCTACAGCCGCGGCGAAGCGACCGTCGCTACTGCCTCTGACAACGGTTGCGTTCGCTGACTAGTGATGTCGCACGCCGCTCCACGCTACTACTACTGCAGCACATGGCTATAGGCAGGGGTGCTGTGGCTTGGCCAATGCAGCCGAACCAGTGCGACCTCTACTCGCGATTGTTGCTACTTGTTGCTCCCTCACACCATTGCACGCTGCAGCCGTTGCCGCTGATGCTTCACGACTACTGTCGCTGCTGCCTCACGCCGTTGCACGCTGCTACTGCTGCCGCTACTACTTCACAACTGCTGTTGTTGCTACTACTACAGCTGCTGACTCGCGCAACTACAGATCTGCCCTCCAAAGAACGTTTTGTGTCTCTCACGTGGGACGTGACGAGCTTTGGCTCGTATGCTCTGATACCAAAACAGGAATCCCTCTTCCCTTACTCTACTGTGTGGAGCACCACCTTGTGGTCAGAAAGCAACTAACCTTGTCCAAATCGGAGGAGGTTGTGAGTACACATTGGAAATGTGGAGGGAGTGAGAAAATCCGAAGGGGTGGAACTCGCTAGTCGAGTCCACCCTTTGGCCGGCGAGAGAGACCTCGTCGGCACTCGCTAAAAAACCGTCATGAGTGAACCTGCCCTATGTCACAACCTGCCCACAAACAGAGTTTTGACACATGCTGTGCATGTCTAAGAAAACACAAACTCACAAGCAAGACTAAACTAGGTCACCAAGGTATTGCAGTTCACAGGAAAACAAGCACAACAGTGGATTGTTTTGAGGCCAGATGTGAGCTCTCCATGAATGGAGTAGCAACGACGTGAGTGCATCATGAGGCTGCTCGCCAGACCCCGGACTCGCGTCTGCTGCCCCAGTATCCCATACTCTCTGCCTCCTGAGGGATGTGCAAGGCAACGGACGTGAGCCGAAAGGTCATAGTAAAGACAACAACAACAATAGCATCGTTGCTCGGGAGTAATCCGGTAGAGCATACGCACGCAGAGATCTACACGTATCTTGCTGGAGCCTCTTCCCTCACCGCGTGACATACCTAGCTCCATCAACGGACCTCCATAGCGCTAACGTTGCTAGCGATCACTGGTTCTGAAGATGCTACCCGTGCGTATCCTGTGCCAGATCTGACCGCACCATTGTACTTGCAGCGTCATGTCCTGTGTGAGGTCCGAGTTTCAGATTTTCTGGACACAACTGTGGTTGGACTGATTCTGACCTAGGCGCTGCCTGGGTTTGGGAAGTTATAACTCCTTTTTGGTATTTTTCCTGATGATTCTGACCACACAACTACGCTTGTAGTGTGGGTGTTATGGTATAGTCCAGTTCTAAAGAAAAACGGATGATGCCCCTGTTTGGGGCTGTTGACTGCCTGCCACGGCTCACCGAGAAAACATAGCTTGTCAAAAAATAGAGAATTTCATGATTGTTTGATGACCTGAGTAACAAGCATTACAAAGCTAAATAAGGCCTAGTTCTATGAGGGGTCTCTGAGTTCTATTCATCCTCATTTGCTAATAAATCATTCTCAATGCTGTTCACCGTTTTGGCGCTAACTCATCAGCACACACTTTTCCTCTCTCAAGTCTCAAAGTAGCTAGAGGGGACGGTAGTGCAAAGAAACGAGCATGGGGCCATGCCTACTCCAGCTATGATGCAGCCCCAACAATTCGCTCTAGACTAGTTCTAGCTTGGTATCAGAGCCAGAGCGCAATGGAAGCAGCAGATCTGAGCAGAAGAGAGGCTTACGACTCCAAGTCTACGAGCGGTCCAAGAAACGTGCCCGTGCGGGGGAAACTCTGTAGGGTATTTTTTGGCAGAGTTGACCCGCCAGGTGGCGTCGTCAAAATGCTCCCATCGTGGGGGAAATGCTAATAAAAACTTTTTAGCACCATTGCTCCCACGACGGCGATGGCGTGGACGAACTCCCAGCCTGCAAATAGTCGGACGACCCCGTGACGGTGCCAATGCACACGGCGACGGTGCTAGAAAAGGGAAGTCCCATGCCTCTCTACCCTCCCTCCTTCCCTCCTTCCTTTGCTATTGCTATAGCGGCAACAATAACACCCAACAGTTCAGCAGCTGCAGCACTAGTAGCAGTGTAGCCGCGGCAACCGTAGTAGCCATTGCAAAAGTCACAGTAGTAGCTTCGACCGTAGTAGAGCCGCAATAGTCGAAGTAGCAACTACAACTGAGGTAGAGCCACAGCCGTAACAGTAGTAGCAATGCAGTTGTGGCTACTACAGCAACCAAAGCAACCAAAGAAAACGTAGTAGCCACTACAGCCGAAGCAACCGCAACAGCCGTAGTAGCCATTGCAACCGCAGTAGCCGCACAGCCGTAGCAACCGCAACAGCCCCGATGAGCTACAACAGCCACAACAACCGTAGCAACCGTAGCAACTATCATAGACACAACAGCCGCAACAAGCGTAATAGCTGCAAGAGTCATAGCAACCAAAGTAGCCATAGCAACTGCAACAATTGTAGCAACCGCAACAACCGCAATTGTAGTCACCATAGCATCAACGACTGCAACAGCCATAGTAGCAGTAGCAAAAACAATGATGTGACCGTAGTGGCAACAGCATCCCGCTTCTCACGTCTGCAAGAGCGAACCGCCATTGACATCAGCAAGCAAACCAACATCACTACTGATTTCTATGCTCACTTCAGGACCAAGAACAAAGAGGAAAAACAGCAAAAGAAAACAAAGAATAAGGCCATGACTGAAAGCCCCCATCGAGAGGGGTCCTCCTCTGTTGGAGGACCCATTGCTCCCCCCTTCCTACAACAAATACAACAATTATACCACCACCAGCAGTAGTCGGTATAGCAATAGCAGTAGACACTACAATAGTAGTAGCCTCCAATGTACCAACAACAGCAACAGTAGCAACCGCAATAGGAGATGTAACTCGAATAGCAACAGCAACTGCCACCGCCACTATAGTAGTAGTAGGAGTACCAATAGTAGCAATAGCAGGAGTAGCAACAAAAACAACTCGCATGCTTTTTCACCGGCCCCACAAGCGTGCCAGACCCTCTAACCGCCATTTAACTGCAACTCGCAATGCTGACACACCAACTTGTAATACTTCAGCCGCAGACAACATAGAGTGATACTAGAGTCCCCTTGTTTTTCCTTCCTTCTGGACATGCTAGTCTGGTTTTCGCTGTTGCCATGCACTACCTAGCACAGCAACATAGCCATCGCCAACCTGAGACTGTCTCTTTGGTCCTCAGCCCTACTCTTGATACGGGCCATACGCCAAAGGAGTTTAAGTCCCCGCCCCCGTCGCTCCAAGCTGGCAAGCCGTTCCAGAGTTAGGAGCTCAGCTTCTGCATCTGGGCACAGGGCGAGGGCCTTAGGCCATACTACATCCTCACATACGACTCCACATAGGCCAAACAGTTACATGATGCTGGTCCTGCCGTGCATGCCCTTTTCCCCATCGCCCCTCCAGCTGCACGCCTTGCCATCGAGCCCTTCCTCGGTGACTTGACCATTGGCATAACTCCAGACCCCAAAAATGTGTGGAAAATCCTCACACGCCCGCATTGCCTCTCTAGTGAAGCCCAGACCAGTCGTCGTTAAGTAGTTAAACTCCCTCCACATGGGGGAGACGGTGTCAGTCACCTCCTACAAGCAGCAGGCGGAGAACATCCTCCATCGCCTAGGCAACGCTCCTCCATCCCCTCTCGTCGCACTCCTGACCATCAATTGCGGGACCACCAACATCTTTGCCAACATCTTCGTGCACTACTCCCAGAATGTCCTCACCACGATGGCAGCCTAGGGTACCCTCATGCTCTGGGCATACAAACTGTTCCTCAAGATTGAGGAGGCTCGTATGGAGTCGCGAATCCAGCGCACAGAGGCCCTCACCTCCCCTACCCTTGCCTACATGGCTGTCGCCGCTTCCACCACAACTGTGTCCACTAGATCCTTGTTGTCAGGGAAGAAGAAGTGAAAGGGAAAAAAGGGCAAGGGCTCGCAGTAGCAACGAACAGGGTGCAGTGGTAGCCGCTCGCGTTACCACAGCTATGGCCAACCTGGACACGGGTGGTACGTGTGCCCGCTCCCGTCGGATGAGACGCGCGTCATTGAATCCATGTGTCACCAGCATGACCATCGTCTTGTCGCTGAAGCCATAGCTGTTGCAAGTCTTGATGCCTTCAACCCATCCAACAGCTGTAGTCCTCTGACATCCATGCCACTCCCGTTGTTGCAGGCCCTACAATAGTACCATCCACAACCGTCGGCGCCTCTCCTTTTGTCCCGGGCACAACCCTCTTCCCTTCTTGTCTCCGGCGGTATCACACTACATTTGGTCGACGCCTTTGGGGCCTCCAGATGTGAGCACCAGTTGGAGCAGTTTACTGCGCTCCAACTCAACTCGCCTCTTCCTCTCCACTAGGGAATTGCAAGTTGCCTCACCTCATGTTCACCTTTCCTGCCATGCATGATTGATTTTGAGCTGCAATTGTGTTTTGCTTCCTCGTCCATCCTATCCTCTCCTGTTTCCTCCTCTCGTGTCCCTCTCTGTGACTACGTTGCATGGATTGATGATTGGCACTCTCCGTTTGTGGCCCCCTCCACCATGTCGGCGTGTCTTGCATACTGCCTTGTGACTGTTATCGATCTGGAAAAACCTGTCCAAGACCCTGCTGAGACCTGGATCATTGACTCTCGGGCCATGCATCACATGACGGCCTCTCGTGAGGCCTTCAGTGTGCTTGGTTCTGTTGGCGATGTGTCCGCTGTCAAGACAGGCTCTAGACAGGTGTTACCTGTACGAGGCATTGGCGTCATTCATTTCTGTGGTCTTGCTCGGGATGTCTTTGTGACTTATGTCCTCTTCGTCCCTGATCTTGAGCTGAGCCTCTTGTCTTTCAGTGCTCTGGACCGCATGAGCATGGACGTACTACACTCGTGTGGCATTGGCACTATGTCATTATGTCCGTCCAATTGTGTCGTCCTACACGCCACTGCCCGTAGCAACCTGTGGCATGTGCCTCGTTTTTCCTCCCTCTTTCAAATCCCCTCCCCACCGGCCAACACAGGGCATGTGTTTGTCATGAACACGCTCTCTCTGCCGCACATAGGCCTCCTTCACTACCACCTCTACCACCTCCACTTTGCTGTCGTCGAGAACATGCTCTGCATCCAGTCGGCCAAGGGCCTTGACCCAACCTCCTTTCCCTTGTTGTGTTCCATTAGGTATACTGATTGCGCTCAAGGAGAGATGCACCGGTCCACTTACCCTTTTCCCTCCCCTCGTACGTCCACCCCTTTGGACTTGGTCCACTCCGATGTCATGAATCCACTTCCCACGGCGTCTGTCAGGGAGCACGGACGCTATGTCCTTACCCTCCTAGACAACTACTCTCGCTATCGTTGGATATTCTACCATAAGTAGAAGAGCAATGTCGCTCCCACCATTCGGGAATAACTTGTCCATGCGGAGGGTGCGTGTGGCCGCCCTGTTTGCCGCTTGCGCTCTAATCATGGTGGCAAGTTCATGGGGGAGACCACGACCTTCCTCGCCTCCCGTGGCATCCATCATGAGACATTAGCGCCTTAGACATCAGCGCATAATGGCGTCTCCAAGCGGAGGAACCGCACCATGGCCGACGCCATCTGCACCATGCGTGTCGAGTCTGGTCTCTCCAATGGCTTCTACTTTCAAGCCATGACCTACATGACGTGGGTCTGAACCGGATTCTCCACTGGCCCCTTCCTTGTGAGTCCATGTCGTACTAGCACTGGTGCGGTGAGCGGGTTGACCTCCTCCTGGTGCACATCTGGTGCCGCGTGGCCATTGTATGGTTCCGTGCCCCCAACAAGGCAGCAAGCTCACCCATTGCGGGCATCTCTGCACCTTCCTTGGTGTCTTGTGTCAGTCCAAAGCCTGGCACTTATGGAATCTTTCTAGGTACTACATCATCGAGTCACACAATGCTCTTTTCTTTGACGAGTAGTTTCCCTGCAACCTCTTTTGCTCCAGCTTGTCGATGTCCCTCTTCTTGTATGGGAGATTGGTGAGTCCTTCCTATTTCCTTCCGAATTTGGATGACACATTGCATACACCGGCTCGTCCCTCTCAGCCGGCAATCCCACTTGCGTCTGCTGGTCACTCTCAGGTAGTAGCCCCTGTAAAGTCTGCTGGTCCGGTCCCGGTCTCATCCGCTTGTCCCGTCGAGTCGACGGCCCCAGTCGCATCCCCTGGTCCCTCCCGGCTGGTGACCTTGGTCTTGTCTGCTGGTCCCTCAGCACCAGCAGCCCCATTCGCATCTGCTAGTCCCTCTGAACATGCAGCCACGTCCGTGTCCATTGGTCCCTTCGGGCTAGCAGCTTTATTCGCGTGTGCTTTTCCACCCAAGTCAGTAGCCCCGTTCGTGTCTGCTAGTCCCTCCGGGCCAGTAGCCTTGTCTGCATTTGCTGGTCCCTCTGGGTCAGCAGCTTCGTCCCCCTCTGTTAGCCCCTCTGACTTGGTCGCTGTCCCATCTACCTCATCTCCTGCTCTATCGTACTATACACGTGGCTCTGACCCAAGCGGTTTGGGAGCGTGTAGACTGCAGCATCGTGCCCTTTGGCGCCTTGGCCTCCTTTCCTCCTACATATCTCATCGTCTCTCAATAGATCTTTCTCCATGGTCGTGAGTGTGGATCCTGGCACCAAGGCCCTCGGCCTTACCGCATCGGGCATCATTGCAGACCTCTACCTGGGCTTCGTACTAGGCTTTGCCATGCTCCATCTGGAACACCGGCGGGCAGTCATAGCCACACTAGTACGCATCCTACCTTGGGCTCATGACATGCATGCCCTGACAGTCTGCTCCACGGCACGTCTGGATGACCCAGCCACCATTCGCAAGGCTCCTTCATCCCCTAAGGCCACACATTAGGATGCTACATGCGCCAACAAGCTCGCCGCTATTTGGCAGCATCACGACTGCGATCTTATAGACCTCTCTCCCAGTCGGAAGGCCATATGCACCAAGTCAGTCTTCCGAAAAAAGTCGAAGCCCGATGGGTCCTTGGACAAGTACAATGCCCGCCTCATAGCGAAGGGGTTTGTTTTGTCCCTGTGGTTGACTATGACCAGATCTTTGCCCCGGTTGGCCGTTTCTCCATTAGCCAAGTGCTCTTTGGCCTTGTTTTCCTAGCACGGATGGGAACTACATCAGATGGATGTGAGCAAGGCCATTTCCTGTGGCTCATTGGAGTCCGTGGAGCTCTACATTGTGCAGCCTCCTGGATTCAGCGATTACACTGGCTAGGTCTGGCAGTTGCAAAAGGCCCTCTATGGCTTGAAGTAGAGGTCTTATTACTGGAACCAAGAGATAAGTCGCACGCCTCTCAGCGATGGCCTGCTTCATAGCATTACAAGCCTCGCAGTGTTCATGAGCTCACAAGGCAGGACCTTCGCCGCTCTCCATGTCTACGTCGACAACCTCCTTGTTACGTCGCCGAACGCAGATGACATTCAGAGCATCAAGGACCTGCTACACAGTGCCTACCAGATAAAGGACATCCGGTGTGCTTGAGTCTTCCTTGGCATGGAGCTTGAGCATGATCGCTCCAAGGTTGTCCTCCACATCCACGAAGCCTGCGTCTAGATCCTGTCCGCTCGCTTCACCGAGGACCTACCCCTCGTGCCAAGCGCATCCTCACCCATATCACCCAATGGTCAGGCAAAGCTGAAGAACCCTGATCTAGCTATGGTGGGGAAGCCAGTTGATGTGACCACGTACCTGCGTGTCATCGGGTCACTAATCTTCTTGGCAACGATGATGCACCCAGAAATTGCGTTTTTTGTCACCCTCGTGGCTCTGTTCCCCCAGAAGCCACCTTATCTCTAGTTCATGGCTGCAATCTAAGTACAGCACTATGTTGTTTTGACTCTACGATGAGGCCTCATGTTCTGCCCATAGCTGTCTGTTGTTGTGATGGGCTACACCAATAGTGACTGGGCCAGCAATCTAGACGGTAAGAGCCCCACAGGCTGGATCTTTCTCATTGGTGGCACAGCTGTATTCTGACGTAGTGGAAAGCAAGGCTGCATTGCACGCGGCATTGCTAAGGCTGAGTATGTGGCCCTTGGCTTTGGCGCGTATGAGAGTGTGTGGCTCTGTTGCCTGTTGTATGAGTTGCAGTAGTCCGTGGCATCCATCACGTTGCACTATGACGATGAGAGTGCCATGGCCATCACTGACAATGGCAGTATGCATCTTACTCACACAAAGCACATCAATGTTGAGTATCACTATGTGTGTTTCTTGTTGCATGACGGTAGCATTAACATCGCGTGGGTTGAGACAGCACGGCAGTTGGATGACTTCTTGACCAGAGCATTGAAGTGGAACTCGTTCAAGAAGATTATGAGTGTAGTTGGTGTGCGTCCGTGAGCTGCCCCCTTTGCCCCTGCCTACATACCTGCCTTCCTGTCCTGGGAGAGTCTGCCAGTGTGTTGGGCATGTTGCTAGGCGCTCATGTGCACTTTGTCTGTGAGTCATGGAGGAGTTTTGGTTTACACAAACCTCTCATTATGCTTCGTTGTAGCCCCCCAGCTTGTGTTCATTGGGGTGCACATGATTGACAGTCAGAGGGGACAACGTTGGAGCATGATCTGGTAGAACCAACGCACGGCCAGGTGTATACGCGTCTTGCTCGACCCTCTCCCCTTAGGTGTGTGACATGCCCAGCTCCATCGATGGACCTCCACAGTGATTACACCGCTAGAAGTCACTGCCTCCGCAGATTCTGCCCACATGCGTCCTGTGCCAGATCTGACCGCGCCGTTGTACTCGTAGCGTCATGTCCTGTCTAGGGAGCCAGTTTCAGACTTTTGAGACACATTTGTGGTGTGAGTGACTCTGGCCTAGGCATTGCCTGGGTTTGGGAAGTCATAACTCCTTGCTACTGTTCTCCCTAGTAACTCTGACCGCACCACTGTGTTCGCAACGTGGGTACTTTGGTATGGTCCAGTTTTCAGGAAAAACGGACGACGCCTGGGTTTGGGGCTGTCGGGCAGGGTTCACTGAGAAAACTCAGCCTGCCAGAAAATAGAGAATTTGGTGATTGGTTGGTGACCTAAGTACAGAGCTGAGCTAGGCCTAATTCTGTGAGGGGTCTCTCAGCTACATTCATTCTCACTTGCTAATCACTCATTTTCAGTTATGTCTGCCTTTCTGGTGCTAACTCCTCGGTGTGCACTTTTCCTCTGACAAGTCTTAGAGCAGCTAGAGGGGGCAGCGATGCAAAGCAACGAGCGTAGAGCCATGTCTACTACAGCCATGTTGCAGCCCCAACCAACCGCACTAGAGAAGTTTCCAACTGGAGCTAGATCAATGGCTCATACGACCTCTCTCATATCGTCGTCAACAGATGTAATACCTCTTGACCACATTCATCTGACGTGGCATGACTCCCTCGTGCCACAGAAAACGTGAAGCGACTTTTTGCGAGTACACTACGTTTTTCTGAAAAATCATCACTGACAGTGTCCTTGCCCCTTAAGAACAATCGTTTTACTGCAACAACAACCTCAAGCAAAACATTCAATGAGCCATCACCATTTTTTCCATCCGAGAAGACCTTCCACGAATGATCGCAGCAGCCGACTGCATCAATGCCACCGACTACAACGCTCGTATGCATAAATCCAATGGCTGGAAACCCCAAGACCACAATTCTTACCGTGGCGGAGGGGAGTCAAAGTGGACAGAGATCTTGTCTTTGATGGAAATCGACATCGTTGATCAACATATAAATGACTCTGCTATACTTGTGTAAAAACCGGGTCATGTCTTACGCGACTGGTGAAAGCAACATCAACAAGCTAAGAAGGGGAGGAAGTTGCAGAATAATAGTGAAGAGTTTGGAAACAACAAAGGGCATGAGTGTACAGCAAGGCTCCTGTTTGGTTGAAAACGTTGCGCCGACCGATCATCCATCTGAGTGGCTAACATCGCCATAGACTAAGGGGTCCTCAGATCGCAAAGTTTGGCGAAGGATACGAAGACGATCAACCGACGATGCTACTATGAGTGCAACCAAGGGGTTGTAAGAGTCGCATAATGGTACAGGCAATACTAGATGTAGGAGCTTCTGACGGTGTTGTTAGCAAGGACATGGTTTGGAAGTTGGGTCTATAGGTAGAACTGGGAGCCTTTCAACAAAAAACCGTCGACGGGCGACTAGAGATTTTCCGACTTCACGAACCACTCCAGCTACAAATCAATGACCTGCACAACAAATTGTATGGAGGAGTTTTCCAGGGAGGATAATCATCCTAGAGTGAGATTTCTTTTACCAGTACAATCCATAGGTTGACTGGAGTAGCGGAGTAGTATACATCAGCATTATCAATAGAAAGCGACACCTTCCTTTGGTTGAGCGACCTACGACGTAACAACGGTTGCTAGATGCAACAGAGGTGGAAGCAATCAAGGAAGTCATGGCAACCACAAACCCCCAACCGACCTCTCTGGAAGTGACCACAAAATGTGTGAAGCGCGGAGCTAATGCATGGCTACTCCATGTGGAAGCAAGAGATGCGGGAGGAATTGCAATAGAATTACATTCACGACCTTAGCATATGAAACATTCGTATGCGTATTGAAGGCGTTTGCAAAACTCGTCAAGCAGTATGATGGGGTTTTTCCTGGCAAACTACCCCCCTGATCTTTGAATTCAACGATTGAGATTTAATGAATTATGTGATCCTTGATTTCAACTAGATTTCTTGGGTATGAGTTTCTTGTGTGATCCAATTTGATGGAATTGGTGGATTTTGAGACCCTTGAATTCAACGAAGTCATTCTCAAGGTCTTGTGTGTGACATGTTCTTCTATGTTGATTAGCGATGCCTATGTTTCCCAAGCTATGTATATTTATGTCACTTTTGTATGCATTATGTTATCCACATGTAGGAACTAATGCTATGTAACTCAAAAACATAATGTATGAGGGAGCATTGGATTGAATTATTCCTTTGGCTTCTTGATTTCATCGAGCTAAAATTTCAACGGATTTCAACTAGGTTTCAAAACATTGTATAGAGATTAAAAAATCAGGGGGGTATCCTGATAGTTACCATCGCAACATAACATCAACCATCAGGAAGACCTCAAGCCAAGGAGGACACCGACGGTGAAGGGGACCTGTTTCACGAGAGATCGCGAGCTGATCGAGCTCAAAAAGCAACTAGACCAGATCCTTGGTCAGGGGTACACCAGGCCCTCCATGACACCCTACGCGATACCAGCGTACCTTCTACAAAAAGAAAACAAGCAAGATATAGATGTGAGTGGACTATCGGGCATTGAACTATCACCATCAAGAACCAGAACCCCCTCCCACGAGCAGATGAACTTTTGGACCAACTTTGTGGGTCCCGAATCTTTAGGAAAACCTACATAAGCAGCAACTATCATCAGACCCGCGTATCAGGTAAGATTGTCAAGATGACAGCGTTTTGCACTAGATATTGGCAGTTTGCGTTTACGGCCATGCCGTTTGGACTCACAGACGCTCCCACGACATCTATGGCAGCAATGAACATCTCTCGCCCCTACCTAAGCAAATTTTTTGTCATGTATCCTGATGACATCCTGGTGTACAGCCACATCCCAGAGGAGCACAACAGACATCTCCAAAAAATTCATGAATTCTTACAAAGAGAGGAATACTTTGGAAGTTTTTGAAATGCGAATTTGGTTGCCGTTCAATCAGTTTTTTGGGCTACATCATCAGCAGTAGACCGATTACCATGGTCCAAAAGATAGTAGGGGCGGAAAGTGATTGGCGGAAACCCACACCTTATCTGTACGTCCAATGATTTTTTGATTTCTTTAACTACTACCATAGATTTTTTAAAGACTATGCCCAGGTGTCAGCACCCCTCTCCGATCTCACCAAGAAAACCACCGAGTGGAATTGAGGGGATAGCAAACAAGAATCATTCAACACTCAGAGAAAAGCTCTAACCTCAGTGCAAGCCTTACGATTGCCCAATCCAACAGTGGACTAGATCATGGCAACTAACGTATCCGGTCATGCCATCAAAGTCGTTGTCCTCCAAGACAACGGCGGTGGAGAACAACTAGTCGCGTACATGTTGCAAAACTTTGCAGGCCAGAACTCAACTATGTGGTGTACAATAACGGGATCCTGGCAGTCGTGCACACAGTCAATACATGACGTTGCTACTTTGAATGCCACTGATGCATTGTCTGCACCGACCATCATGCCCTCAAACATCTCAAGACCAAGCCAAATCTGAGCCATCAATGTACTTGATAGGTGGAGTTCCTCGAGTCTAACTTTTACTACGACATTAATCACCGACCTGGAAAAACAAATCCGGATGATGCTCTTAGTCGACGACCGGATATGGTGGCCGAGTTTGGCATGTTTCCCGTTGAACGAGACCCATACCTTGTAAGGTTTTTCGCGCAAGGTTACAAGGAGTTGGGCGGGTACGACAAAGCCAAGTTCTGGTTCGACGACACGAGGCCATTTCATACACTGGTTTTTTAGTGTGTGCCTTCAGTGTGTTCTCTTGAAATGGATTACCTTACACCAATCCTTACACTCTTTTCACAGTGTATGCACGGAGTGTACTTTTTTCTTTTATGGCAAAAAAATCTCTTCTTTGAAGGGACTCCAGTGCGTGGGGCTAGTGCATATGGAAAGCGCGCTCAGGCACCATACAAAATCACACTAAGAGCGCACTCAGTGCGCTCCTTTGTCTCATATGTCAAGGAAAACATTGCCTTTTGTCCTATATGGCCAGACAACTTTCTTCTTAGGAAGGACCTCAGTGCGTGGTGCTAGTGTGTGTGGCAAGTGTGCTCAGTCACCATATAAAAACACACTAAGAGCGCACTCAGTGTGCTCATTTGTCTCATGTGTCCTAGCACACCTTCCATTTTGTCTTATATGGCAAATCGTTTCTCTCCTTTGGAAGGACCCAAGTGCGTGGGCCTAGTGTATGTGGCGAGTGCGCTTGGTCTCCATTCAAAATTACACCAGGATCGCACCTAGTGCGCTACTTTGTCTTATGTGTCCTAGAAAGTACTGGTTCTTTTTCTTTTATGTATAGATAGTTCTCCATTGAGAATGATTTTAGAGCGTGGAGCTAATGCATGACATTTGACATTTTGGGGGTCCATATTCATGAAATGAGACATTTGAGTTTTCATCATTTTGTGTCATATAGTTTTGTTCAATTGATATGATTGAAAGAATGAAACATGAAAAACCTAGTCATTTGTAACAAAACACCGTAGAATTACAATCATCAAGCTAAATAATGTGAAGTTTGGAACCGCGACTGCCTTGTTTGAGGCGGTCCCTCGCCGTCGACGGCGACATTGCAGTCCAAGATGCAAGGACAAAAAAGTGCGGGCATGTATGGCTTGACTTTATGATTGATTGAACGTCTTTTTGAGTGTGAAAGGTGGATCAAAATAGAGAGTGGAATTGCAGAATTCTAATCAACTACACATGAGAGAAGTTCGGATATGTAGCGGGAATCGGTCTATTATGGCAGCTAGACAGAACGTGTGAAATGACGATGTATGTATGAATAAAACTTTGACGTTCGATTGACCAGACGTCACGCAACATCGGTAACTCGCAGATGGAGCATAAACTTCTTCTGGTACAACATCCGTCGACTTTCTGTTGAAGATGTACGAATTTTCTCACATTTATTCTAATCAAAATTTATACAATAAATGATTTGTTTCAGGAGAAGCGGGTGGTTTCTAACTTCGAACAGAAAAGTTTACCATCAGTATGTAGGGATCGTCTAATACCGGAATGCGACCATATTGAATGATTTTTTTTTTTTGTTTCAAACCCCATATCATCTAGGTTTGCGCCCTTCTGAGCTTCATTTGCCATAAAACAACAGCGACCGTTTGCTTCTTGAACAGCGACATTCAAGCTGGTTGGTCAATTCTTTTTTTACTGATCGTTTGCACACTGAGTGCATGATAAGTGCACTTCATCTCTCATTCCGAGTGCACTCGCCACATGCACTATCCCCGTACACTGGGGGGGGCTACTAGACCACCCTCCGAGAATTCAAGCGATGTATCCGGCGTGGTACGTCGCACCAGCAACACTATGTCGCAGATACAATGAACGGGCGGTTCAATGTCAGGAGACGGTCGTCAAGTCAAACCACCGTCTTGTTGCGAGCGGGCGATTCAGGTAACTAGTACGTGAAAGCCGGTTCGTAATCCGGAAAAAAATCAATACGGACATATCAACATGGGAAGATCATCGGACAGACATACGTCCGAAAGATGAGTCTAGCTGCCAAAGGCTACATTAACCATGTAGAAACAATGTTGAAGCTAGAATAAGTTTCCATGTAATATGTACACAATGTATTTCTCTTTTTCTTAGAAATAACTCCCAGGAACATATGATTGGCCAAACATTTACAAAGAAACAAGGCAATGAGAAACCTGAGGATGGATTTGTTACTGAAATCAGTTTGAAAAACAAGAAACCTTCCACACTGATTTTTTCTTCTAGTTTTATCATTAAGATATGAGGACACCTTCCATGTAAACTATGCAAACTCGAGAGCATCTTCTGCCATATATATCTACCCAAAAAAAGACAGGAATGAACCTTCTGATAAATACAAGAGCTTTTTCTTTCAACAAGAGTATGTTCAGTTTAAGACATTACTGCACTAGTTTTAACAAGACTATGTTTTATTCGTGAGAGATTTAGATTTCCATGTACAATCAGTTAAATGCACCAAGGGACATTAAAATGAGATAAAGCTCTGATCATGTAGGACAAAAGGACCATTGTGCTGAAATGTGTAAATTTGCACATGATAGAGAGAGAGAGAGAGAGAGAGAGAGAGAGAGAGAGAGAGAGAGAGAGAGAGAGAGAGAGAGAGAGAGAGAGAGAGAGAGAGAGAGAGAGAGAGAGAGAGAGAGAGAGAGAGAGAGA
>SZWC01029867.1:4275-17075 GCA_023375785.1 Penium margaritaceum | reverse complement strand
ACTGGTTGCGGAGTGGTGCGAACTGGTTGCGGAGTGGTGCAAACTGGTTGCGGAGTGGTGCGAACTGGTTGCGGAGTGGTGCGAACTGGTTGCAGAGTGGTGCGAACTGGTTGCGGAGTGGTGCAAACTGGTTGCGGAGTGGTGCAAACGGGTTCTGGAGTGGTGCCAACTGGTTGGGGAGTGGTGTGAACTGGTTGTTGAGTGGTGCGAACTGGTTGCGGAGTGATGCGAACTGGTTGCGGAGTGGTGCGAATTGGCTGTTGAGTGGTGTAAACTGGTTGCGGAGTGGTGCGAACTGGTTGCGGAGTGGTGCAAACAGGTTGTGGAGTGGTGCGAACTGGTTGCGGAGTGGTCTGAACAGGTTGCAGAGTGGTGCAAACTGGTTGCGGAGAGGTGCAAACGGGTTGCGGAGTGATGCAAACTGGTTGCGGAGTGGTGCGAGCCGGTTGCGGAGTGGTGTGAACTGGTTACGGAGTGATGCAAACTGGTTGCAAAGTGGTGCGAACCGGTTGCGGAGTGGTGCGAACAGGTTGCAAGTGGTGCGAACTGGTTACGGAGTTGTGCGAACTGGTTGCGGAGTGGTGCGAACTGGTTGCGGAGTGGTGCGAACCGGTTGCGGAGTGGTGGGAACTGGTTGCGGAGTAGTGCGAACTGGTTGCGGAGTTTGAATTGGTTGCGGACTGGTGTTAACGGGTTGTGGAGTGGTGGGAACTGGTCGCGGAGTGCTGCCAACTAGTTGTGGAGTGGTGCGAACTTGTTGTGGAGTGGTGCGAATTGGATGCGGAGTGCTGTGAACTGGTTGCGAACTGGTGGAAACTGGTTGCGAAGTGGTTCAAACTGGTCGCGGAGTGGTGCGAACTGGTTGCGGAGTGGTGCAAACTGGTTGCGGAGTGGTGCGAACTGGTTGCAGAGTGGTGCGAACTGGTTGCGGAGTGGTGCGAACTGGTTGCAGAGTGGTGCGAACAGGTTGCGGAGTGGTGCGAATTGGTTGCGGACTGGTGTTAACGGGTTGTGGAGTGTTGCGAATTGGTTGCAGAGTGGTACGAACTGGTTGCGGAGTGGTGCGAACTGGTTGCGGAGTGGTGCGAACTGGTTGCGGAGTGGTGGGAACTGGTTGCGGAGTGCTGCCAACTAGTTGTGGAGTGGTGCGAATTGGATGCGGAGTTGTGTGAAGTGGTTGCGGATTGGTGCAAACTGGTTGCGAAGTGGTTCGAACTGGTTACAGAGTGGTGCGGACTTGTTGCAGAGTGGTGCGAACTGGCTGCGGAGTGGAGCCAACTGGCTGCGGAGTGGTGCGAACTGGATGCGGAGTGGTGCAAACTGGTTGCAAAGTGGTGCAAACCGGTTGCGGGGTGGTTCGAACTGGTTGCAGAGTGGTGCGAACTGGTTGCGGAGTGGTCAAACTGGTTGCGGAGTGGTGCGGGCTAGTTGCGGAGGGGTGCAAACTGGTTGCGGAATCGTGCGTACTGGTTGCGGACTGGTGCGATCTGGTTGCGGAGTGGTGCAAGCTGGTTGCGGAATGGTGCGAGCTGGTTGCGGAGTGGTGCGGGCTAGTTGCGGAGGGGTGCAAACTGGTTGCGGAATCGTGCGTACTGGTTGCGGACTGGTGCGATCTGGTTGCGGAGTGGTGCAAGCTGGTTGCGGAATGGTGCGAGCTGGTTGCGGAGTGGTGCGGGCTAGTTGCGGAGGGGTGCAAACTGGTTGCGGAATCGTGCGTACTGGTTGCGGACTGGTGCGATCTGGTTGCGGAGTGGTGCAAGCTGGTTGCGGAATGGTGCGAGCTGGTTGCGGAGTGGTGCGGGCTAGTTGCGGAGGGGTGCAAACTGGTTGCGGAATCGTGCGTACTGGTTGCGGACTGGTGCGATCTGGTTGCGGAGTGGTGCAAGCTGGTTGCGGAATGGTGCGAGCTGGTTGCGGAGTGGTGCGGGCTAGTTGCGGAGGGGTGCAAACTGGTTGCGGAATCGTGCGTACTGGTTGCGGACTGGTGCGATCTGGTTGCGGAGTGGTGCAAGCTGGTTGCGGAATGGTGCGAGCTGGTTGCGGAGTGGTGCGGGCTAGTTGCGGAGGGGTGCAAACTGGTTGCGGAATCGTGCGTACTGGTTGCGGACTGGTGCGATCTGGTTGCGGAGTGGTGCAAGCTGGTTGCGGAATGGTGCGAGCTGGTTGCGGAGTGGTGCGGGCTAGTTGCGGAGGGGTGCAAACTGGTTGCGGAATCGTGCGTACTGGTTGCGGACTGGTGCGATCTGGTTGCGGAGTGGTGCAAGCTGGTTGCGGAATGGTGCGAGCTGGTTGCGGAGTGGTGCGGGCTAGTTGCGGAGGGGTGCAAACTGGTTGCGGAATCGTGCGTACTGGTTGCGGACTGGTGCGATCTGGTTGCGGAGTGGTGCAAGCTGGTTGCGGAATGGTGCGAGCTGGTTGCGGAGTGGTGCGGGCTAGTTGCGGAGGGGTGCAAACTGGTTGCGGAATCGTGCGTACTGGTTGCGGACTGGTGCGATCTGGTTGCGGAGTGGTGCAAGCTGGTTGCGGAATGGTGCGAGCTGGTTGCGGAGTGGTGCGGGCTAGTTGCGGAGGGGTGCAAACTGGTTGCGGAATCGTGCGTACTGGTTGCGGACTGGTGCGATCTGGTTGCGGAGTGGTGCAAGCTGGTTGCGGAATGGTGCGAGCTGGTTGCGGAGTGGTGCGGGCTAGTTGCGGAGGGGTGCAAACTGGTTGCGGAATCGTGCGTACTGGTTGCGGACTGGTGCGATCTGGTTGCGGAGTGGTGCAAGCTGGTTGCGGAATGGTGCGAGCTGGTTGCGGAGTGGTGCGGGCTAGTTGCGGAGGGGTGCAAACTGGTTGCGGAATCGTGCGTACTGGTTGCGGACTGGTGCGATCTGGTTGCGGAGTGGTGCAAGCTGGTTGCGGAATGGTGCGAGCTGGTTGCGGAGTGGTGCGGGCTAGTTGCGGAGGGGTGCAAACTGGTTGCGGAATCGTGCGTACTGGTTGCGGACTGGTGCGATCTGGTTGCGGAGTGGTGCAAGCTGGTTGCGGAATGGTGCGAGCTGGTTGCGGAGTGGTGCGGGCTAGTTGCGGAGGGGTGCAAACTGGTTGCGGAATCGTGCGTACTGGTTGCGGACTGGTGCGATCTGGTTGCGGAGTGGTGCAAGCTGGTTGCGGAATGGTGCGAGCTGGTTGCGGAGTGGTGCGGGCTAGTTGCGGAGGGGTGCAAACTGGTTGCGGAATCGTGCGTACTGGTTGCGGACTGGTGCGATCTGGTTGCGGAGTGGTGCAAGCTGGTTGCGGAATGGTGCGAGCTGGTTGCGGAGTGGTGCGGGCTAGTTGCGGAGGGGTGCAAACTGGTTGCGGAATCGTGCGTACTGGTTGCGGACTGGTGCGATCTGGTTGCGGAGTGGTGCAAGCTGGTTGCGGAATGGTGCGAGCTGGTTGCGGAGTGGTGCGGGCTAGTTGCGGAGGGGTGCAAACTGGTTGCGGAATCGTGCGTACTGGTTGCGGACTGGTGCGATCTGGTTGCGGAGTGGTGCAAGCTGGTTGCGGAATGGTGCGAGCTGGTTGCGGAGTGGTGCGGGCTAGTTGCGGAGGGGTGCAAACTGGTTGCGGAATCGTGCGTACTGGTTGCGGACTGGTGCGATCTGGTTGCGGAGTGGTGCAAGCTGGTTGCGGAATGGTGCGAGCTGGTTGCGGAGTGGTGCGGGCTAGTTGCGGAGGGGTGCAAACTGGTTGCGGAATCGTGCGTACTGGTTGCGGACTGGTGCGATCTGGTTGCGGAGTGGTGCAAGCTGGTTGCGGAATGGTGCGAGCTGGTTGCGGAGTGGTGCGGGCTAGTTGCGGAGGGGTGCAAACTGGTTGCGGAATCGTGCGTACTGGTTGCGGACTGGTGCGATCTGGTTGCGGAGTGGTGCAAGCTGGTTGCGGAATGGTGCGAGCTGGTTGCGGAGTGGTGCGGGCTAGTTGCGGAGGGGTGCAAACTGGTTGCGGAATCGTGCGTACTGGTTGCGGACTGGTGCGATCTGGTTGCGGAGTGGTGCAAGCTGGTTGCGGAATGGTGCGAGCTGGTTGCGGAGTGGTGCGGGCTAGTTGCGGAGGGGTGCAAACTGGTTGCGGAATCGTGCGTACTGGTTGCGGACTGGTGCGATCTGGTTGCGGAGTGGTGCAAGCTGGTTGCGGAATGGTGCGAGCTGGTTGCGGAGTGGTGCGGGCTAGTTGCGGAGGGGTGCAAACTGGTTGCGGAATCGTGCGTACTGGTTGCGGACTGGTGCGATCTGGTTGCGGAGTGGTGCAAGCTGGTTGCGGAATGGTGCGAGCTGGTTGCGGAGTGGTGCGGGCTAGTTGCGGAGGGGTGCAAACTGGTTGCGGAATCGTGCGTACTGGTTGCGGACTGGTGCGATCTGGTTGCGGAGTGGTGCAAGCTGGTTGCGGAATGGTGCGAGCTGGTTGCGGAGTGGTGCGGGCTAGTTGCGGAGGGGTGCAAACTGGTTGCGGAATCGTGCGTACTGGTTGCGGACTGGTGCGATCTGGTTGCGGAGTGGTGCAAGCTGGTTGCGGAATGGTGCGAGCTGGTTGCGGAGTGGTGCGGGCTAGTTGCGGAGGGGTGCAAACTGGTTGCGGAATCGTGCGTACTGGTTGCGGACTGGTGCGATCTGGTTGCGGAGTGGTGCAAGCTGGTTGCGGAATGGTGCGAGCTGGTTGCGGAGTGGTGCGGGCTAGTTGCGGAGGGGTGCAAACTGGTTGCGGAATCGTGCGTACTGGTTGCGGACTGGTGCGATCTGGTTGCGGAGTGGTGCAAGCTGGTTGCGGAATGGTGCGAGCTGGTTGCGGAGTGGTGCGGGCTAGTTGCGGAGGGGTGCAAACTGGTTGCGGAATCGTGCGTACTGGTTGCGGACTGGTGCGATCTGGTTGCGGAGTGGTGCAAGCTGGTTGCGGAATGGTGCGAGCTGGTTGCGGAGTGGTGCGGGCTAGTTGCGGAGGGGTGCAAACTGGTTGCGGAATCGTGCGTACTGGTTGCGGACTGGTGCGATCTGGTTGCGGAGTGGTGCAAGCTGGTTGCGGAATGGTGCGAGCTGGTTGCGGAGTGGTGCGGGCTAGTTGCGGAGGGGTGCAAACTGGTTGCGGAATCGTGCGTACTGGTTGCGGACTGGTGCGATCTGGTTGCGGAGTGGTGCAAGCTGGTTGCGGAATGGTGCGAGCTGGTTGCGGAGTGGTGCGGGCTAGTTGCGGAGGGGTGCAAACTGGTTGCGGAATCGTGCGTACTGGTTGCGGACTGGTGCGATCTGGTTGCGGAGTGGTGCAAGCTGGTTGCGGAATGGTGCGAGCTGGTTGCGGAGTGGTGCGGGCTAGTTGCGGAGGGGTGCAAACTGGTTGCGGAATCGTGCGTACTGGTTGCGGACTGGTGCGATCTGGTTGCGGAGTGGTGCAAGCTGGTTGCGGAATGGTGCGAGCTGGTTGCGGAGTGGTGCGGGCTAGTTGCGGAGGGGTGCAAACTGGTTGCGGAATCGTGCGTACTGGTTGCGGACTGGTGCGATCTGGTTGCGGAGTGGTGCAAGCTGGTTGCGGAATGGTGCGAGCTGGTTGCGGAGTGGTGCGGGCTAGTTGCGGAGGGGTGCAAACTGGTTGCGGAATCGTGCGTACTGGTTGCGGACTGGTGCGATCTGGTTGCGGAGTGGTGCAAGCTGGTTGCGGAATGGTGCGAGCTGGTTGCGGAGTGGTGCGGGCTAGTTGCGGAGGGGTGCAAACTGGTTGCGGAATCGTGCGTACTGGTTGCGGACTGGTGCGATCTGGTTGCGGAGTGGTGCAAGCTGGTTGCGGAATGGTGCGAGCTGGTTGCGGAGTGGTGCGGGCTAGTTGCGGAGGGGTGCAAACTGGTTGCGGAATCGTGCGTACTGGTTGCGGACTGGTGCGATCTGGTTGCGGAGTGGTGCAAGCTGGTTGCGGAATGGTGCGAACTCGTTGCGGAGTGGTGCGAACTGGTTGCGGAATGGTGCGAACTGGTTGCGGAGTGGTGCAAACTGGTTGCGGAGTGGTGCGAACTGGTTGTGGATTAGTGCGAACTGGTTACGGAGTGGTGCAAACTGGATGCGGAGTGGTGCAAACGGGTTGCGGAGTGGTGCGAACTGGTTGCAGAGTGGTGCAAACTGGTTGCGTAGTGGTGCGAATTGGGTGCGGAGTGGTGCGAACTGGTTGCGCAGTGGTGCACACTGGTTGCGGAGTGGTGGGAACTGGTTGCGGAGTGGTGCGGACTGGTTGCGGAGGGGTGCGAACTGGTTGGAGAGTGGTGGGAACAGGTTGCGGAGTGCTGCGAACTGGTTGCCGAGTGATGCGCACTGGTTGCGGAGTGGTGCAAACTGGTTGCAGAGTGGTGCGAACTGGTTGCGAAGTGGTGCAAACTGGTTTTGGAGTGGTGCGAACTGGTTGCTGAGTGGTGCAAACTGGTTGCGGAGTGGTGCGAACTGGTTGCGGAGTGGTGCGAACTGGTTGCTAAGTGGTGCATACGGGTTGCGACGTGGTGCGAACGTGTTGCCAGTGGTGCGAACTGGTTGCGGAGTGGTGCAAACTGGTTGAAGAGTTGTGCGAACTGGTTGCAGAGTGGTGCAAACTGGTTACGGCGTGGTGCAAACTGCTTGCGGAGTGGTGGGAATAGGTTGTGGAGTGGTGCAAACTGGTTGCGGAGTGCTGCAAACTGGTTGTGGAGTGGTGTGAACTGGTTGCGGAGTGGTGTGAACTGGTTGCGGAGTGGTGCAAACTGGTTGCAAAGTGGTGCAAACGGGTTGCGGAGTGGTGCGACCTGGTTGCGGAGTGGAGCAGACTGGTTGCGGCGTGGTGCAAACGGGTTGCCGAGTGGTGCGAACTGGCTGCGGAGTGGTGCGACCTGGTTGCGGAGTGGAGCAGACTGGTTGCGGCGTGGTGCAAACGGGTTGCCGAGTGGTGCGAACTGGCTGCGGAGTGGTGCGACCTGGTTGCGGAGTGGAGCAGACTGGTTGCGGCGTGGTGCAAACGGGTTGCCGAGTGGTGCGAACTGGCTGCGGAGTGGTGCGACCTGGTTGCGGAGTGGAGCAGACTGGTTGCGGCGTGGTGCAAACGGGTTGCCGAGTGGTGCGAACTGGCTGCGGAGTGGTGCGACCTGGTTGCGGAGTGGAGCAGACTGGTTGCGGCGTGGTGCAAACGGGTTGCCGAGTGGTGCGAACTGGCTGCGGAGTGGTGCGACCTGGTTGCGGAGTGGAGCAGACTGGTTGCGGCGTGGTGCAAACGGGTTGCCGAGTGGTGCGAACTGGCTGCGGAGTGGTGCGACCTGGTTGCGGAGTGGAGCAGACTGGTTGCGGCGTGGTGCAAACGGGTTGCCGAGTGGTGCGAACTGGCTGCGGAGTGGTGCGACCTGGTTGCGGAGTGGAGCAGACTGGTTGCGGCGTGGTGCAAACGGGTTGCCGAGTGGTGCGAACTGGCTGCGGAGTGGTGCGACCTGGTTGCGGAGTGGAGCAGACTGGTTGCGGCGTGGTGCAAACGGGTTGCCGAGTGGTGCGAACTGGCTGCGGAGTGGTGCGACCTGGTTGCGGAGTGGAGCAGACTGGTTGCGGCGTGGTGCAAACGGGTTGCCGAGTGGTGCGAACTGGCTGCGGAGTGGTGCGACCTGGTTGCGGAGTGGAGCAGACTGGTTGCGGCGTGGTGCAAACGGGTTGCCGAGTGGTGCGAACTGGCTGCGGAGTGGTGCGACCTGGTTGCGGAGTGGAGCAGACTGGTTGCGGCGTGGTGCAAACGGGTTGCCGAGTGGTGCGAACTGGCTGCGGAGTGGTGCGACCTGGTTGCGGAGTGGAGCAGACTGGTTGCGGCGTGGTGCAAACGGGTTGCCGAGTGGTGCGAACTGGCTGCGGAGTGGTGCGACCTGGTTGCGGAGTGGAGCAGACTGGTTGCGGCGTGGTGCAAACGGGTTGCCGAGTGGTGCGAACTGGCTGCGGAGTGGTGCGACCTGGTTGCGGAGTGGAGCAGACTGGTTGCGGCGTGGTGCAAACGGGTTGCCGAGTGGTGCGAACTGGCTGCGGAGTGGTGCGACCTGGTTGCGGAGTGGAGCAGACTGGTTGCGGCGTGGTGCAAACGGGTTGCCGAGTGGTGCGAACTGGCTGCGGAGTGGTGCGACCTGGTTGCGGAGTGGAGCAGACTGGTTGCGGCGTGGTGCAAACGGGTTGCCGAGTGGTGCGAACTGGCTGCGGAGTGGTGCGACCTGGTTGCGGAGTGGAGCAGACTGGTTGCGGCGTGGTGCAAACGGGTTGCCGAGTGGTGCGAACTGGCTGCGGAGTGGTGCGACCTGGTTGCGGAGTGGAGCAGACTGGTTGCGGCGTGGTGCAAACGGGTTGCCGAGTGGTGCGAACTGGCTGCGGAGTGGTGCGACCTGGTTGCGGAGTGGAGCAGACTGGTTGCGGCGTGGTGCAAACGGGTTGCCGAGTGGTGCGAACTGGCTGCGGAGTGGTGCGACCTGGTTGCGGAGTGGAGCAGACTGGTTGCGGCGTGGTGCAAACGGGTTGCCGAGTGGTGCGAACTGGCTGCGGAGTGGTGCGACCTGGTTGCGGAGTGGAGCAGACTGGTTGCGGCGTGGTGCAAACGGGTTGCCGAGTGGTGCGAACTGGCTGCGGAGTGGTGCGACCTGGTTGCGGAGTGGAGCAGACTGGTTGCGGCGTGGTGCAAACGGGTTGCCGAGTGGTGCGAACTGGCTGCGGAGTGGTGCGACCTGGTTGCGGAGTGGAGCAGACTGGTTGCGGCGTGGTGCAAACGGGTTGCCGAGTGGTGCGAACTGGCTGCGGAGTGGTGCGACCTGGTTGCGGAGTGGAGCAGACTGGTTGCGGCGTGGTGCAAACGGGTTGCCGAGTGGTGCGAACTGGCTGCGGAGTGGTGCGACCTGGTTGCGGAGTGGAGCAGACTGGTTGCGGCGTGGTGCAAACGGGTTGCCGAGTGGTGCGAACTGGCTGCGGAGTGGTGCGACCTGGTTGCGGAGTGGAGCAGACTGGTTGCGGCGTGGTGCAAACGGGTTGCCGAGTGGTGCGAACTGGCTGCGGAGTGGTGCGACCTGGTTGCGGAGTGGAGCAGACTGGTTGCGGCGTGGTGCAAACGGGTTGCCGAGTGGTGCGAACTGGCTGCGGAGTGGTGCGACCTGGTTGCGGAGTGGAGCAGACTGGTTGCGGCGTGGTGCAAACGGGTTGCCGAGTGGTGCGAACTGGCTGCGGAGTGGTGCGACCTGGTTGCGGAGTGGAGCAGACTGGTTGCGGCGTGGTGCAAACGGGTTGCCGAGTGGTGCGAACTGGCTGCGGAGTGGTGCGACCTGGTTGCGGAGTGGAGCAGACTGGTTGCGGCGTGGTGCAAACGGGTTGCCGAGTGGTGCGAACTGGCTGCGGAGTGGTGCGACCTGGTTGCGGAGTGGAGCAGACTGGTTGCGGCGTGGTGCAAACGGGTTGCCGAGTGGTGCGAACTGGCTGCGGAGTGGTGCGACCTGGTTGCGGAGTGGAGCAGACTGGTTGCGGCGTGGTGCAAACGGGTTGCCGAGTGGTGCGAACTGGCTGCGGAGTGGTGCGACCTGGTTGCGGAGTGGAGCAGACTGGTTGCGGCGTGGTGCAAACGGGTTGCCGAGTGGTGCGAACTGGCTGCGGAGTGGTGCGACCTGGTTGCGGAGTGGAGCAGACTGGTTGCGGCGTGGTGCAAACGGGTTGCCGAGTGGTGCGAACTGGCTGCGGAGTGGTGCGACCTGGTTGCGGAGTGGAGCAGACTGGTTGCGGCGTGGTGCAAACGGGTTGCCGAGTGGTGCGAACTGGCTGCGGAGTGGTGCGACCTGGTTGCGGAGTGGAGCAGACTGGTTGCGGCGTGGTGCAAACGGGTTGCCGAGTGGTGCGAACTGGCTGCGGAGTGGTGCGACCTGGTTGCGGAGTGGAGCAGACTGGTTGCGGCGTGGTGCAAACGGGTTGCCGAGTGGTGCGAACTGGCTGCGGAGTGGTGCGACCTGGTTGCGGAGTGGAGCAGACTGGTTGCGGCGTGGTGCAAACGGGTTGCCGAGTGGTGCGAACTGGCTGCGGAGTGGTGCGACCTGGTTGCGGAGTGGAGCAGACTGGTTGCGGCGTGGTGCAAACGGGTTGCCGAGTGGTGCGAACTGGCTGCGGAGTGGTGCGACCTGGTTGCGGAGTGGAGCAGACTGGTTGCGGCGTGGTGCAAACGGGTTGCCGAGTGGTGCGAACTGGCTGCGGAGTGGTGCGACCTGGTTGCGGAGTGGAGCAGACTGGTTGCGGCGTGGTGCAAACGGGTTGCCGAGTGGTGCGAACTGGCTGCGGAGTGGTGCGACCTGGTTGCGGAGTGGAGCAGACTGGTTGCGGCGTGGTGCAAACGGGTTGCCGAGTGGTGCGAACTGGCTGCGGAGTGGTGCGACCTGGTTGCGGAGTGGAGCAGACTGGTTGCGGCGTGGTGCAAACGGGTTGCCGAGTGGTGCGAACTGGCTGCGGAGTGGTGCGACCTGGTTGCGGAGTGGAGCAGACTGGTTGCGGCGTGGTGCAAACGGGTTGCCGAGTGGTGCGAACTGGCTGCGGAGTGGTGCGACCTGGTTGCGGAGTGGAGCAGACTGGTTGCGGCGTGGTGCAAACGGGTTGCCGAGTGGTGCGAACTGGCTGCGGAGTGGTGCGACCTGGTTGCGGAGTGGAGCAGACTGGTTGCGGCGTGGTGCAAACGGGTTGCCGAGTGGTGCGAACTGGCTGCGGAGTGGTGCGACCTGGTTGCGGAGTGGAGCAGACTGGTTGCGGCGTGGTGCAAACGGGTTGCCGAGTGGTGCGAACTGGCTGCGGAGTGGTGCGACCTGGTTGCGGAGTGGAGCAGACTGGTTGCGGCGTGGTGCAAACGGGTTGCCGAGTGGTGCGAACTGGCTGCGGAGTGGTGCGACCTGGTTGCGGAGTGGAGCAGACTGGTTGCGGCGTGGTGCAAACGGGTTGCCGAGTGGTGCGAACTGGCTGCGGAGTGGTGCGACCTGGTTGCGGAGTGGAGCAGACTGGTTGCGGCGTGGTGCAAACGGGTTGCCGAGTGGTGCGAACTGGCTGCGGAGTGGTGCGACCTGGTTGCGGAGTGGAGCAGACTGGTTGCGGCGTGGTGCAAACGGGTTGCCGAGTGGTGCGAACTGGCTGCGGAGTGGTGCGACCTGGTTGCGGAGTGGAGCAGACTGGTTGCGGCGTGGTGCAAACGGGTTGCCGAGTGGTGCGAACTGGCTGCGGAGTGGTGCGACCTGGTTGCGGAGTGGAGCGAACTGGTTGCGGCATGCTGCGAACTGGTTGCGGAGTGGTGCGAACTGGTTGCGGAGTGGTGTGACCTGGTTGCGGAGTGGAGCAAACTGGTTGCGGCGTGGTGCGAACAGGTTGCGGAGGGGTGAAAACTGGTTGCGATTGGTGCGAACTGGTTGTGGATTGGTGCAAACTGGTTCTGGATTGGTGCGAACTGGTTGCGGAGTGGTGCAGACTGGTTGTGGAGTGGTGAAAACTGGTTGTGGAGTGGTGAAAACTTGTTGCGGAGTTGTGCAAACTGGTTGCAGAGTGGTGCAAACTGGTTGCAAAGTGGTGCGAACTGGTTGCCGAGTGGTGCGAACTGGTTGCGGAGTGGCGTGAACTGATGGCGGATTGGTGCGAAATGGTTGCGGAGTGGTGCGAACTTGTTGCAGAGTGGTGCGAACTGGTTTCGGATTGGTGCAAACTGGTTGCGGATTGGTGCAAACGGGTTGCAGAGTGGTGCAAACTGGGTTTGGAGTGGTGCGAACTGGTTGTGGAGTGGTGCAAACTGGTTGCGGATTGGTGCGAACTGGTTGCGGAGTGGTGCGAACTGGTTGCGGAGTGGTGCGAACTGGTTGCGGAGTGGTGTGAACTGGTTGCGGAGTGGTGCGGACTGGTTGCGGAGGGGTGCAATCTGGTTGTTGAGTGGTACGAACTGGTTGCGGAGTGCTGCAAACTGGTTGCGGAGTGGTGTGAGCTGGTTGCGGAGTGGTGCCAACTAGTTGCCGAGTGCTACGATCTCGTTGCGGAGTGGTGCGAACTGGTTGTGGAGTGGTGCAAACTGGTTTCAGAGTGGTGCGAACTGGTTGCAAAGTGGTGCAAACTGGTTGCGGAGTGGTGCAAACTGGTTGCGGAGTGGTGTGAACTGGTTGCGGAGTGGTGCCAACTTGTTGCGAAGTGCTACGATCTGGTTGCGGAGTGGTGCGAACTGGTTGCGGAGTGGTGTGAACTGTTTGCAGAGTGGTGCAAACTGGGTTTGGAGTGGTGTGAACTGGTTGCGGAGTGGTGTTCACTGGTTGCGGAATGGTGCAAACTGGTTGCGGACTGGTGGGAACTGGTTGCGGAGTGGTGCAACTGGCTCCGGATTGGTACGAACTGGTTGCGGAGTGGTGCGAACTGGTTGGAGAGTGGTGCGCACTGGTTGCGGAGTGGTGCGAACTGGTTGCGGAGTGGTGCGGACTGGTTTCGGAGTGGTGCGAACTGGTTGCAAAGTGGTGCAAACGGGTTGCCGAGTGGTGCGAACTGGTTGTGGAGTGGTGCGAACTGGCTGCGGAGTGGTGCGAATTGGGTGCGGAGTGGTGCGAACTCGTTGCGCAGTGGTGCAAACTGGTTGCGGAGTGGTGGGAACTGGTTGCGGAGTGGTGCGGACTGGTTGCGGAGGGGTGCAAACTGGTTGCAGAGTGGTGCGAACTGGTTGCGGAGTGGTGCGAACTGGTTGCGGAGTGGTGCAAACTGGTTGCGGAGTGGTGCGAACTGGTTGCGGAGTGGTGCAAACTGGTTGCGGAGTGGTGCAAACTGGTTGTGGAGTGGTGC
>SZWC01029866.1:7268-24780 GCA_023375785.1 Penium margaritaceum | reverse complement strand
ACCCCTCCCCCTTCCCCTCCCTGCACCCCTCCCTCTTAGCCTCTCTCCCTACGACCCTCTCTCTCATTCTCCCTTTCTCTCTTTCTCTCCCTTTTCTTCTCTCTTTCAACTCTATCTCTCTCTCTCTCACTCCTGCCCTCCCTTCCTCCTTCCCTCCTATCCTCCCTTTCTCCCTTCCATCCTCCCTCTCTCCCTCCAATCCTCCCTCCCTCCCCAACTTCCTCTATCCCTCTTTCTGTCCCTTCCACCATTCCACCCTCCTTCCCTCCCTCCATCCCTCCATCCCTCTCTCCGTCCATGCCTCCCTCCATCCCTTCCTCCATCTTTCCCTCGTTCTCTTCCTTCCTTCCTCCCTCCCCCTGTCCTTCCATCACCCCATCCATCCCTCCCCCCATCCCTCCCTCCCTCATCCCTCCCTCAATCCTACTCTCTATCCTTCCCTCCCTCCGTCCCTCCCTCCATCCTGCACGCCCCCTTCCTCCCTCCTTCCCTCCCTCCCTCCCTCCCTCCTCCCTCCCTCCCTCCTCCCTCCCTCCCTCCTCCCTCCCTCCCTCCTCCCTCCCTCCCTCCTCCCTCCCTCCCTCCTTCCCTCCCTCCCTCTCCCCTTTCTCCCTCCCTCCCTCCCTCCCTCCCTCCCACTCTCCATCCATCCAACCCTCCCTCCATCCCTATGTCCCTCCCTTTCCTTTGCTCCCTCTCAATCCTACTCCCACACCCTCTCACACACCCACATTCACGCCCATGGCTATGTCCACGTCCACGCCCACGCCCACGTCCACACACTCACCCACGCCCACACGCAACCCCATGCCCACTTCCATCCCCATGTCCTCGCCCACATCCTTGCCCACATCCACGGCCACACCCATGCCCACTCCCAGAACCATGTGCGCGTCCACGTCCACGCCGCCCTACCTCCATCATTGTAGATGGATATTGATATGGATATGGATACATAGATGGATGTAGAAATGGATATAGATATGAACATGGATATGGATAAGGATATGGACATGGATACTGATATGGATATGGATATGGATATGGATATGGATATGGATATGGATATGGATATGGATATGGATATGAATATGGATGTGGATATGGATATGACTGTGGATGCAGATATGGATATGGATATAGATATGGATACGGATATGGTTTTGGATATGGATTTAGATATCTATGTATATGATTATCAATGTGAATATGGATGTGGAGATGAACACCAATAGAAACATGGATTTGCACATGGATATGATTATGTCTATGGACGTGGATATGGATATTGATATGGATGTGGATATGAGTATTGATATGGATATGGATATGGATATGGATACGGATACGGATATGGATATGGATATAGATATGGATATGGATATGGATGTGGATATCGATATTGATATGGATATGGATATGGATATGGATATGGATGTAGATGTGGGTATGAACTTGAAGTTGGAAATGGATAACGATGTTTTTCTGGATATGCACATGGATATGGATATGGAGATGGATTTGGATATGGACATGGATATGGGTATGGATACGGAGAAGGATATGGATATGGGTTTAGATAAGGATATAGACATCTAAAAACATATACTTGAACATATTGAAATACATATTGACATAGACATAAGAATTGAACATGCAAAGATAGTTCATGTAGTTCATTGTTGCGCAAAGGGTTACATGTAGACATGTAACCCCTTGTGCAACACTTGATGATCAAAGGAGTTTTGGGTACTTGGCCACCTCTAGCGTCCATTTAGATTTTGGGTGGTTTTTTTGGGGGTTACACATTCTTTTGGAATACCTCAAGAGTAGGCCGTAAATTTCACCCCCTCCTTAACTACATCAAAATAAAGATCGGCAACACAGAAGGAGTAATACCACCATTCGAGGGGCAAAATCCATCAACAATATGTTGTTAGATATCGGGTTCAATAACCGCCCTCCCTGCCACAAAAGAAAGGAAAACACTCTCTAACTAGCCCTGGGTTATCCCATTACTTCAGGTAAAACCTACCCAAGTAGTCAATTGATCACAATCAATCAATGTGCGGGATCCACCCTCCCAGTGGATAGGTTGGAGTAAGTGGGTAGACGTGGTGGCTCTTTGAGGGTCAGCCCAGGGATGTAGAGAAGCAGGTTAAAATGGGGTAGACTAGGAACGTGGGTATTTGGTGATTGAGAGTGAAAAATGGCAGGGGGGGAGGGAGCAGGTAGGGGGAGGCAAAGCTCAGGGGTGGACTGGCTGCTCCGCACCCTTCAGCTACAGTAACGCCGGGGGAATAACTGGCCCCAAGGTGAATACTGTGGGAAATTTGGATACGATGCAAGGCTAGGGGAAGGGGGGAGGGGGATGGAGATTGGGGGAATCAGCGTGGTTGGAGGGGGGGGGCTGCTCCAGGCCCATCAACTACAACCACGCCGGTGAATGGAGAGGTGTATGTGCGCATGCATGAACATGGAAGATTGAGGCTAGCAAGAGTTAAAAAAGTCTTCAGACAGTTGACAACCAGGATAGTGAACAAAGCATTAGCCAAGACAGCAATCCTGCAAACACGTGAGGAGGAAACAGATATGAGTCAGCACATGCTAACAACAAATCTGAAGCTAGAGGAACAGTNATTTTTCAAAGTTGACCACACATGGTGTAATGTTGTGGTCATGGTCAGTGCTATGCGTAGGTTGGCCGGTCACTATGCACAATAGCCACGCTTTTCCACTAGCTTTTAAAGGTGTTTATACTCTCTATCCCATGCCTAGTATGCTTACATTATAGTTTATCCCTCTGACCATTTCTGATGCGTAATGATTTGTCAATATTAATCACTCATGGTGTAATGTTTTAGTCGTGGTCAATCGCATGTACTCAATTTTCATGGTCATTGCCCATGACAACAATTTCAAGCCACTAGAATATGAAGGCTATTGTACTTCCTAGCACAAGCCTATTATGCATGCGATTTGATCACACCCTCTGATTATTTCTGACTCATTGTTGAGTTAACAACACATGGTGTTACGTTATGGTCATGATCACAGACAGATGCCCATCTTGCCTGGTCATTATGCATGATGGAAACACGGTGCAACTACAATTCAAAGGTTTTGATAGTGCTAGAACATGCCTTGTATGGTTAGAAGATGATTGTCCAATATGCACATTTGTGACTCGTGAAATGATTTTTAACTGCCAATGCAAAGTTTTCAATGAGTCAATCTGGCATGCATGCCATGTCAGATTGCTTACATCAAAAGTTTACCCAAAAAATCATAAGCACCTTTATTATGATGTTTGTGAATTTTTGGCGATGGGTGTGTACATGGATTGAGTGGCCGTGCAATCTTCCTCATGCGTTGTGTAGAAACCTGCTGGGCCCCATTATTAAGAGACCCAAATGGTGTAGAAGAGTATGTAGGAGGCGGTAGAGTGCTACAGTAGAACCTAAGAGAAAAAATGGAGAGAGAGAGTTGGCAAAGATATGCCATGGATCGATGTAGCAATCTGAAGTTTGTGGGAGTGCTTAAGAGAGATCACAAGTAACAAGTGCACGAGCTCATGGGTATCACACACCAAGGGACACAGCAAGAAAAAGGAAGAATCAAATCAATCGAGGCCCTAGTGGGATGCAACATGCCCTTCTCACGGCCAAAGAAATGTCAACCCAGCTGCAGGAAAAAAATGGAAGCATCTAATGTGTCGTTATCACCCAGAAGTCCACTTTAAGGAAATAGTGCTAAAACTCTTGATAAAACAATTTAGTGCTATCAAGTCATCGGGTAACTTTTTGAAGGCCTGTGGCGAAAAAAAGAAAAGCACGATTGTTGGCAATGCCTCTCTTCCTCTTGTCATGAGGTTGACTCGCCACATAGTTTCACTATTACGTTGCTGCATCTTCCCCGCAATGGCACAACTGGTGAAGATATCTCTCATTTTTCAGCCAATTGCATCATTGTGGTGAGTGTGTAACAAGGCCAGAGATCACTTTGTGTCTGTGACACATGCACCACTACACCTCCATGACACACAAACACAATTGATCTAAAGGTGAATGAAACAAGATGTGACACAAGACAGTACACATGCACGAGAGCGACCCATCACCTTAAATTTCCATGAGAACATAGAAGATTGACGTAAAATCCTGCGTTAAAGATGTCATGGCTTAGTTCCTTTGCAAGGAACTAAGCTCTAACCTGTCATGTGTTGATGCAGACAATGTGGACATCACCTGCAGTCACATGCTCACTCAAAGATATGCTCCACATGGATATGTCTAGTGTGAGTCTTATGCATTCCATCTTGCTTAGCAATAATCTTTGTCCTCTCATTGTAAGAGCACAATGTGATGCAAAAAATGGGAACACAAAAGATGTACAAGTCAACACAACCAGATAATCTCATACGTGCATGCACCCAGGGTAACATGCTTTAACTTGGTAGAGTTACATACCACATAATCCTCCTTTTCGCTTGGTCTCTTACCATTGTCTTCAACAACCTTTTGTCCTCAACATCGGTTCTGAACAAATGGGCACTGACTCAAGAAAAAGGGTGAAACGCTTTTCCAAGTTACCCAAGTACATAGCTTGATGGACATGGGAAACCTTATGAGTGTACTCATGCTCAAGCTCTATGCCTAGAAGGACACGTGCAAGACTTTTGTTTTGTACATGGACTACAGGGAAATGTTATGAGTGTACTCATGCTCAAGCTATATGCCTACAAGGACACGTGCAAGTCTGAGCTATTTTGGCTGAGACACATCGTCCCACAAATGGACAGGGTCATCATAGAGCATGGACACAAAACAATAATCCTAAGCCTAATCGTTCCATGTGATATTGCCACACCAGAACAGGACCCTAGCACCAATACAACAGTGGAGGAGTGACGGGATGGATTTCCATTGCGGCACTCCTTTTGCCTCAAATCCGTGCAAGGATTATTTTCCAGACTAGAGTCAAACCAGACTCATGCCCATTATTGTTTCCCTATCTTTTGGCTCCTCAAAACTTGAGCCTCGAGTACCCGGAGTACCAGATAACTATTTAAAAACCATTTTAAGCTTAAAATTGGTTCGTTTGCTACATGTGGTCTTCCCGGTTTGCAAGATGATCCACAACCAGGTTCCAAGCAAGAGATTCCCTAGCAAGGATATCACACCTGACTCCAATTTGAGTGGAAAAGGTTTTGGCGTACGTCATTGAAGACATTATGGGACATTGGTGTAGTGGAAAAACAACACAAATCTCTTGTGAAGTGGCAAGGTACGTCACCTTGTATAATAGCAAGGAACCCCACAATACCCTTTGTAGCCTCGGTCATGTGATCAACGGCTACTAAAGGCGAAAGTGGCCTACGTTGACTAACGCGCTGAGACGTTGAGACTAAAAGGGGGGAAGTGTTTCGTTCCACATGCACATGAGTCCCTAAAATGTGCAATTGAGTATTTTCTCATTACATTTTTTTGCCCACCGCCCGTCAACCTTAGGCTATTTCTATCTTTTGATGTAGGGAATTTCGGCCACTTCCCCAACCGTTAGGAACGTTGGAGAGTTTGACCACATTCGAGAATGGCAACAAACCTTTTGCAAACTTGATCAGGGTTTAGATATTCTTTGGTCAACCTCTCAACATTGCTAGGTTTCTACAAAGACAGGCCTCGGTATTCTTGAAAGTCCCTGACCTCTTGGAGGAGTTTTTTAGGCAGCCACTCATGACGCAGCGCTGCAGGCTTCGCTCACTTCCAGCGTTCAAGACCCCAAGTATGTCTCAAACTCTTTCTTTATATTGATTATATGTGCTCAACACTTGAATCACGTGTCCTCAAAGGACCCTTTATGCTGAAAAAGAACTGTCCAACCATCTAAATTTCTTGAATTGTCTTGTGCTTTGCACCTCATCCGTGTGAAGCACCCACGTCAAGCCGACGTAACATTTACCACCGGGCTCAATAGTTGCCTATGTATCCATATGTACATATGTATAATGTATGTTCTCAATTGCAGTATTTTGCTGTATCTTATGGATGTCACGATGCTTGGGTAAGCCTGGATACCTCCTTTTTGTTTCTTGAAGTGTTTTTTTTCACAAACAAGAGATGCCACCATGGACCAGCACTAGCACGTGGTACAGTGGAAAATGCCGTCACCCACGGCACAATGAGGTGGAAGAGAAAAGCAGAAAAGAGGGGTGCAAGAATCAGAATGTCAATAAATTTCCCTCCCCATCCAGAGGATCAGTGTAACGGAGATCTAACAAAGCAAGAGGCCAGTGGCCATGGCCTCAGCGGTGAGATGGTGGAATCCGCGCCGAGTGACAAGTCCACACTGCCCTGTCACAGGCCGAAGTTGTGGATCACTCTGCACTGCAGTCGGATCCCCACAATGGAGAGCCTCTGCGTGAATAAAGTCACCACCCACGCCGACCACCCTCGCTGATCTGCTGCATTATGCCGGCCACGAGCCCTCTCCAAGCACAATGACGCCAACCAACAGATGAATCACCAATCATCTGGGCCCAAGCCGCCAAAGGTTTCCCGCGCAACTGTGCACAATCTCCACCCCAGCAAGATACCAGCTAGAATAGCCAGGAAGCTTCCTAGCAAGCTTCCAAATGCTTTCCTGGAGGCACAGGTGTTTCTACATTTTCTGACACTGCACCCTGCACTTTTGGGGTGTGTATTAAAAAACGATTACTGGGTTTGGATTCAAGGGGTTTGAAACTTGTTTGCAGACCTGAATGTGGAGTTTTCACAATGTCCCTAAGTAAAAAACTATACTAGTGAGTTACGGCCTTTGAGCAGAGAATCTGACCAAGTCCCGCAGGAAAAACCTGCACTTCTGAATCTGGGGAGTTTATCCGTCAAAGGACTCTCCAGTCATCCAGCAGATATTTCTGCTGGATGGGTCGTGTTACTCGTGTTTGGTGGAAAGTTCCATCGGATTTAAGATTTGAGCCACCCTCACATCCCAACTTTGAGATCCCATAACTTCCTTGTTAATCAACGGATTCCGGTGATTCATGTTGTACTGCATTCAAAATTCATAAGGAGCATCCATCCAATTTTATTCTTGAGTAATGAACCAGCCTCTAAAGTACGATACTGGGATTTTTCTCTCTCCAGAGGCTTGCTAGCCCCCCTTCCTCCCCCCCTCCCCCCTGATGCCTCACCTAGGCATGTGGAGGGGGAAATTTACACCACATCCCCCCTTGTGCTTTTCAGGTCCACTGCTCCCGCTTTCTCTCACTTATCTTTGGCTCTGCCCTCCAGCCCTTTACTGCTGCTCATCCCAAGTCCAGCCACACTCATGACGTGTTGATGTGCATGTTGTACTTTGGTCAAGAAATCCACAAGCATGTGGTGCAAGCATAGAAGGTGGTCCAAGTAGGGGTGAAACGCCCAATTCATCTGCACCATGAACATGTTAGGAGCGTTTAGGAGCTCGGTGGGCATCACGACATAGTCAAAGTATCAATGGGGTGTCCAAATTCTGGTCTTTATCACATCCTCCTCCACAGTACAGATTTGGTGGTACCCCAACCTCAGATCCAGCTTACAGAACACACACCTCGTAGATGGGCAAATAACCCCTTGTCCCATGGCAACGGGTAGCGGATCTTCACCGTGATGTTGTTGAGTGCCTGGTAGTCCACACAAATCCATAGCTCTTTTGAGTTTTTCTTGACAAAAAGCACCAACGCCACGTATGGAGAAAGAGATGGCAAGATGAAGACCTCGTCCACAAATGCCCCCAACTGCTTCTTGAGCTCTCCAAGCTCCGTGTCATTCATGCGATTGTAAAACTGCAGAATTGGTGATAACCCTGGAGTAACCTCAATTTTGTGGTTGATGAAGTGCCGCAGCGGCAGCCCCTTTGGAAACTCAGCTGGAAAAATGTCCCCAAAATCATTGAGTACCTCCCTGACACCGGGAGGCAACTCCAGACCTCTCTTGCCTTCTTCTGGCTGCCCCTCCATTTTCTCAATCACTGCAATCTGCTGCTCTGCTGCTTGTTTTGGATGCACCTAAGCCAGGCAGACCTGGCCACCCTTGCGCTCGCACCGCTTCAACTGTTGCAAGTTGATGACGCGTATCTGCTTCTCTAATCCTGCCATATCTGACTCCTATCCCTCACCCTACCACAATTTCGAAGTAAGGTTCTTCCCGCATGCCTCCACGACCACCCGGTTGCTCCTCTTTGTTGAAGATTTGCCCCTCTGCATGCCCAAGTGCGGCGCCGGGAGGCGCCGACGAGCGGCCAGAGAGAGGAAAATCCTCGTCGACGGATCTGGCGAAACGAGGATTGCTCGGATCCTAAAGTGCAGGATTGCCCCTGAAAATTGACAAGTCGCTGAATCCGGTGGAAGTTGTTTCACCGGAATCGGACAAGTAACGAGGGAGATATGGGCTTCCAAAGTTGGGGTGTGCGCGGCGGTTCTGGGAGCCGGTCGCGGTTCGACTTCCGGTGAATAATTGACCGGAGCGAGTAACAAAATGCCATCTGGGGATTTTGCCCCGGAAGGACTGCCGAGACGTCCGGTGGATAATTCGCCGGATTTCAGGAGTGCAGTTTGTTACTGAAGGACTTAGCCAAAGTCCTGGCTCGGAGTCGGAAACACAGTAATACAGTTTGTTACTCGGGGACACGGTCAAAATTCCGACTGGGAGTCCGCGAACAGGTTTCGACCCACATCAATCCCCATCACCAAACTCGATGATTAACTCATCGAAACAGACCCCAAAGGCGCGAGGGGCGCCGCCACTACGCATAGGGACATCTGCGCCTCCAGAATGGCGTTTTGATGGGTCCTTGATGTGTGAAGGCGCCTCGGCGGGCGACGTGGTGCGCGCCGCCGAGTGAGCGGCTGGTTTGGGGTGCTGCGCATCGACAGACGTAGCAGGAGCTACAGTTATTTGAATCACGTACGGTTTTGTGCGTTGAAGAGCTCATGAGTAGCCTTACAAACATTCAGATCATGTCCATGTTAAAAAACTAATGCAAAATCGCGTTATTCCCTTCGCAAAAATGACTGTCTCGCAAATGCCTTCGACTCCCAGAAACATAGCGTGAGGCGACGAGAAAGCTCACGCTTAGACTCAGAACCATGCACAAAACACAGCCGTGAGCAGAGTAGACCCGTCGGGCCACGTTGGAACTGCCTCCACCCGGGGGCCGTTTTATGACAAAGGGTTATGGGCCCACAGCCCTCACCGGTCTTTCCATCGCTCACGGCTTTCGCGGCGGACGGGACTGTCGTCAGGGACGACATCGCCGTCAAGCTCTGAGGTCCCGGAGTTGAAGACTGCGCAAATGGCGCAAAAGGAGATGCAGCCCATCCAGAAGTATGCAGGTGGTCCTGGCTGCGGACTATGGAGGTGGCACTTCTAGCTACACCTCGCGCATAAGGGGCTGCTAGAGGTCATGGAGGGAGCTGAAGTCCTCGATGAAGCGACGACGATGGAAGTGCAGAAGGAGGCCTACGCAAAGAAGAACACGGAGGCGCTCATGCTGCTGGTTTCTGGGACGGCCGAGTCGCAATGGGGCTACTTCCAGGGCTGCAAGCTGGCAGCCGAAGCTTGGCAAAAACTCTGTGCCATCCATCAATCCAAGTCGCTGGCGAACAAAATCTTCGCAATGAAGGGACTCCTGACAGTGAGAATCGAGGAGGGAGATGATGTCATCACTGCCATGCAGCAGATCGAGTCGCTCGCCTCACAATGCAACGACGTGGGGTGGAAGATCGACACGCAGCTGCAGGCGATGGCCCTCCTCATGGCCCTTCCTGACAGTTGGAGCCCTCTCATTACAGTCTTGGGAGGATGGGCAGAGGACAAGCTCACCTGTGGCGCGGTCGCGGAGTACATCCGCAACGAGGCACAGCGACGGAGCTGCGGGGAGTCCTCGTCGTCCTCATCGGCCCTCGTCACCAAAACGCGTGGTGGCGGAAGCGGGACCAAGGGGGGTGGCGGACATGGCGGCGGCAAGAAGGGCGCCAAGAAGGGTGCGTGTCGTAACTGCGACAAGGAGGGCCATTGGACCCGTGAATGCACCGAGGAGGCAAAGGCCAGCGGCAAGGACGCCAAAGGCAAGAAGGCGCTCCTCAACGGCACTCAAAACCACTACCTGAAGAAAGCCAACCGGCGATGCCTTGACTCCGGAGCGGAGGAGCATACCCAGGTCGAGAAGGTCGGGTTCATCAACTACACCAAGTCCAGCAAATTCATGGTGGTCGCGAACGACAAGGTCGAGCCGGCGGCTGGCCAAGGAGACGTGGACGTGGAGGTGGTGGTTGGTGGAAAGCGGTTGCAGCGCGTCATCAAGGACGTGCAACACGTACCCGGCTTGGCTGACATTTTAAGTGTTAGCCGCCTGACTGACAAGGGGTACAAGGTGCTCTTCAGGAGAAGAGGGGCAGTCGTGTGGAAGGACGGTGGCGGTGAGCCCGTGCTGGAGGCTAAGCGCGAGGGAGGCCTCTACATCGTGGAGACCAAGGTGATCCCCGCGGCGACAGATTCAGCAGACTTGCAGGAACGCACCGTCAACCTGGCTAAAGGAGTGGGAGCTGATCTGGAGCTCTGGCACCGACGACTGGGGCATTCCTCACTCGCAGTCGTGAAGGAGATGGCAAAGCGCGAGCTGGTACGCGACCTCTTCATTGACGGTGCGGAAGAGGCGACAGATACAACAGTGCACAAAAAGTGCGAGCCTGGCATCTTGGGCAAGCCATTCAACGAGAACATGAATCGCGCCTCGGACCTGCTGGAGGTCGTGCACAGCAACGTGTGCGGACCATTCAAGACGGCGTCAAAGAGCGGCGCGCGTTACTTCGTCACCTTCATTGATGACTACAGCAGAAAACTTGTCGTGTACTTCATGAAGCGGAAAGGCAAGGTCCTAGACCGGCTGAAGGAGTATGTCGCCACAGTGGAGAGGCAGACTGACCGGAAGGTCAGAGCGCTACGTAGCGACAACGGCGGAGAATACGTGGGCTGTAGCGGGTGGATGAAGCAGCACGGCATGAAATGGCAACAAACTACGCCGTATTTGCCGACGTAAAATGACGTGGCGGAGCGGGCAAACCAGACGCTGCTGAACATGGTACGGACCATGTTGGTGGATGCGGAATTGCCGCGAAGCTTCTGGGCGGAAGCTGTGCGTACACCAAGCTACACCATCAACCTTACTCCTACAGCGGTGCTGAAGGGGAGGAGCGGTTGGAAGACACCGCAGGAGGTTTGGAGCGGGCGCAAGCCAAGTGTGGCACACCTGAAAGTGTTCGGGTGCAAGGCGCACGCGATGGTGCAGGCTGCGCAGAGGCGTGACAGCAAGCTGGAGCCGCAGGCAAATTCGTATCTCTTCCTTGGCTATGAGAGCGCGCATAAGGCGTACAGGCTCTACGACATGCGTAAGGAGGAGGTAATCCGCAGCTGAGACGTCGAATTCAAGAAGCAGCACAGTAACATCAGCAGCAACGATGCGGGCGTGGTGGACTCCCCAAAGATGGGGGAGTGGTTCTTGCTCCTTGACTACGAGAAGGAGCCGGCGGACGCCGAAGTTGAGGATGCGCCATCAGAGCGCAAAGGTGCACCAGTGGTGGCAGCCGATGCGGAGGACTCTGATGACGATCAAGCTGATGAGGAGATCCACCGGAAGGATCCGGCGGATGAGGCACCTAGGGTGCCGAGGCGCGCACTCCCGGCAGAGTGTGCATCGGGCGTCGGTGGAAAATCCACCGGATGTGCCGGTCGTTTGGGCGATGTTTTGCCAGAACGAGAGAGATCCTCGGGGAGCCGTCCGGTCGATGATTCACCGGAGCGTGCTGAGTCGGCGGGACCGCAGCAGAGTGACAATGCGCCACCAAAACTACCGCGCCGCAGCGAGAGGCAGCGAAAAGCGGGGAAGCGCTTCGACGCAAGCACTGGTCGATGGATTGGCATGACGCGGTGCATGCTGGCTGCATCAACAGAGCCGACTACCGTGCAAGAGGCGCTTGCACGGCCTGAAGAGGATCAATGGAACACAGCCATTAAATCGGAGCTGGCGTCCATCACGGAAAATGATACGTGGGAGCTGGTTGACAGGCCGAAAGATGCCAAGGTCATCGGCTCAAAGTGGGTCTTTAAGACCAAGTTCACAAAGGAGGGTGTGGTTGAAAAATACAAGGCGCGGCTGGTGGCGAAGGGTTACGCACAGCGTAAGGGGGAGCACTACGATGAGACGTTTGCTCCCGTCNTGCAAGAGGCGCTTGCACGGCCTGAAGGGGATCAATGGGACACAGCCATTAAATCGGAGCTGGCGTCCATCACGGAAAATGATACGTGGGAGCTGGTTGACAGGCCGAAAGATGCCAAGGTCATCGGCTCAAAGTGGGTCTTTAAGACCTTGTTCAAAAAGGAGGGTGTGGTTGACAAATACAAGGCGCGGCTGGTGGCGAAGGGTTACGCACAGCGTAAGGGGGAGCACTACGATGAGACGTTTGCTCCCGTCACCAAGTTCACAAGCATCCGGGCGATCCTTGCGGTGGCGGCCGCGAAGGACATGGAGCTCCACCAAATGGACGTAAAGACGGCCTTCCTCAACGGCATCATAGACAAAGAGATCTACATGGAGGTGCCAGAGGGGGTAGAGGCGCCAGAGGGCAAGGTGTGCAAGCTGCGGAAGTCCTTGTATGGGCTAAAACAATCGCCCAGATGCTGGTACCAACAGATGGACAGCTTCATGGCACAACTCGGCTTCATGCGCTGTGAGGCGGATCACAGCGCGTACGTGCGGCGCAACAAACAGCTCCATCAGATCGTTGCACTCTACGTGGACGACCTGATTGTGTGCTCGACGGATTTGCCAAGCCTACAGCAGCTGAAAGAGCAGCTCAGCAGCAGATTCCAGATGTCGGACATGGGGGAGCTGGAGTACTACCTCGGGGTGAGCATTACGCGAAACCGGAGGGCGCGCACGCTTGAGCTGGGACAGGCCAAATACGTGGCCGAGGTGCTGAAGCGGTACGACATGGAGGACTGCAAACCAGTTGGCAGTCCAGTCTCCACGACCTGTGAACTGAGTGCGGTAATGGCGCCGCAAACAAAAGAAGAGCGGGAGGATATGGCAGAGGTGCCCTACCAATCGGCGGTGGGCAGCCTCATGTACGCCATGGTGGCGACTCAACCAGACTTGGCCTACGCGTTGGGCCAAGTGAGCAGGTACGTGGCCGATCCAGGGCCATTACACTGGCAGGCGGTCAAGCGCATCCTCCGCTACCTGCAGGCGACGCGCCATGCGCGCTTGAGATTCGACGGCAAGGGGCGGGCGGACCCCTTACGTCTGGTCTGCTACACGGACGCCGACTACGATGGCGATGTGGACAAATGGAAGTCCACATCCGGCTACGTGTTCTTCCTCGCTGGTGCAGCGGTCTCGTGGTACAGCAGAAAGCAAGACTGCGTTGCCACCTCCACAGTGGAAGCAGAGTACATCGCGCTGGCTGAGGCGGTCAAGGAGGCGGTGTGGCTCCGCAGGTTGCTGGGGGAGCTGGGCGTACCGCAGCAGGAGCCAACGGTGGTGCAAGAGGACAACACCGGCACAATCTCGCTGACCAACAACCCAACGCAGCACAGGAGGACGAAGCACATTGACGTGCGTTACCATTACGCACGGGACATGGTTGAAAAGGGGCAGGTGGTGCTGCAGCATTGCAGCACGCACAACATGCTTGCGGATTGCTTGACCAAAGCGCAACGCGTCGACCGGCACGCATTGAGCGTGGCCGGGCTTGGGATGACCAGCTATGATGGGCTGGAGGGCGCAGCGGAAGATGATTGAGAGCAAGCAGGAGCAGCAGGCATGGCAGGTGCAAGGGGGAGAATGTTGAAGATTTGCCCCTCTGCATGCCCAAGTGCGGTGCCGGGAGGCGCCGACGAGCCGCCAGAGAGAGGAAAATCCCCGTCGATGGATCTGGCGACTCAAGGATTTCTCGGATCCTAAAATGGAGGATTTCCCCTAAAATTGGACAAATTGTTGAATCCGGTGGAAGTTGTTTCGCTGGAATCGGACAAGTAACGAGGGAGATATGGGCTTTCAAAGTTAGGGTGTGCCCGGCGGTTCTAGGAGCCGGCCGCGGTTTGACTTCCGGTGAATAATTGACTGGAGCGAGTAACAAAATGCCATCTGGGGATTTTGCCACGGAAGGACTGCCGAGACGTCCGGTGGATGATTCGTCGGATTTCAGGAGTGCAGTTTGTTAGTGAAGGACTTAGCCAAAGTCCTGGCTCGGAGTCCGAAACTCAGAAGTACAGTTTGTTACTCGGGGACTTGGTCAAAATTCCGACTGGGAGTCCGCGAACAGGTTTCGACCCACATCAATCCCCATCACCAAACTCGATGATTAACTCATCGAAACAGACCCCAAAGGTGCAAGGGGCGCCGCCACTACGCATAGGGACATCTGCGCCTCCGGAATGGCGTTTTGATGGGTCCTTGATGTGTGAAGGCGCCTCGGCGGGCGACGTGGTGCGCGCCGCCGAGTGAGCGGCTAGTTTGGGGTGCTGCGCTTTGACTGACGTAGCGGGAGCTACAGTTATCCGAATCACACACGGTTTGGTGCGTTGAAGAGCTCATGAGTAGCCCTACAAATATTCAGATCATGTCCATGTTCAAAAACAAATGCAAAATCGTGTTATTCCCTTCGCAAAAATGACTGTCTCGCAAATGCCTTCGACTCCCAGAAACATAGCGTGAGGCGACCAGAAAGCTCATGCTTAGACTCAGAACCATGCACAAAACACAGCCGTGAGCAGAGTAGACCCGTAGGGCCACGTTGGAACTAACTCCACCCGGGGGCCGTTTTCTGACACTTTTATCCACCTCAAGATTCCAGGCATGCAACCAATCCTGACCAGTCAAGCAACCGTAGTCATCTACAGGAAAAATTAACACCAACTCACCCATGTGGACCTTGTTCTAGACAAGAGGCCTGACACACTCCACCACCCCGGACAGCTGCTGTGCCTTGACCAACATTCCGAACTTCCGTGCAAGCTCCAACCTTTTTGCTAACCTGTCATTGCAGAAGCTGTGGCTCAAGTAGTCATCCAAAAGACCCCCTAGCTTACTCCGACACTTGAATCTCCTGTCCAGAGTCTCAAGAACCAGCTCCAGGATATTCATTGGAAAGGACCAGGTCTCACTTTTACTTCACAACAACACTTGAGGCAGCCCACTAATCGGCAAGAGCCTTTCAGGGCTGGTGCTGTCCCTTGCGCAAAGAAGACTAGTGACAGTAGGTCATCCCCTCCTTATTGCTGTTACCTGTTTCTTTGCTGTCCCATACACTTGGGGCAATCCTGCTTTTGATGACCCTTATCACCTCAAGCCTAATACTTTCCTCTCTTTCCCTGCTGCCCGCACGCGTCCCTATATCCTTTTTGGATTGCATCGTATCAGAAAACTGCCGCTGTGGTGGTTGTAATTCCAACGTACGCCAGGGAGTCTTCACTGTGTTCACGGCTGTGCTTTGTGGGAGTTCTGAGTCTAAGATTGAGCTTTCTTCTTGCCTCACACTGTATTTGTAGGTTCTGGACAAAGTTGAGAGACAGTCACTCTTGCGAAGAGAAAAACTGCATTTTGCATTAGTTTTCGGACAAGACATGAGCGGACAAGTTGTAGGGTTAGTTGCAAGCTTCCCCTTGTACCAACCGCATGAAATTTGGCTAACCGTAGCTTGTGCTATGTCAGCCAAAGCGCAACACACCATTCCAGCCGTTCAGTTAGCGGCGCGCATGGTGCCCGCCCGCCGAAGCACCCTCGCACATCAAGGACCCATCAAAATGCCTTTCCAGAGAGGCAACTGTCCCTACACATAGTGGCGGTGTCCCCTGTGCTTTTGGGGTGAGTTTAACATTGATTTTGGTGATGCGGATTGACGTAGTTTGAAGCCTGTCTGCAGACCTGCAGCCGGAATTTGACAGTCCCTGAGTAACAAACTGTACTAATGGGTTTTGGAATCCAAGCCAAGTCCCCCAGTAACAACCTGTACTCCTGACTTCTGGCAGATTATCCGCTGGAACAACCCAGCAGTCTTCTTGGCAGAACTTGCCAGATGTACTGTTTTTAGTCATTCCAGCAGATTTTCAACCAGCAGCCGAGTTGCCGCCGACTCCATGAGCCGCCATGCACACCCAAACTTTGGAAGCTCATATCTCCCTTGCCACTTGTTCGATTCCGGAAATTCAAACTGCACCGGATTCAGAAGCTCTTACAGTTTTTAGAACATTAGTGTAATCTGGATTCGGAGCACTCTCCAGGCAGCTAAATTCAAATACGAGGATTTTCCTTCCTCCAACGTCTTGTCAACATCTCCTGGTCCCGCACTTAGGCATGCTAAGGGGCAACATTTAACACATCCGCCTCAATGGGCATGGCATGAACTGGCTGTTCCACATATGGTTGTGTTCTGTAGCTGTTTGGACACACATTGGAGCTTACCATGTCGATGCTCTCTGCCACCGAAACCAACTTAATGCAAGACCGCAACTTGAGCACGGCCTGTTCACCTTGGACATGCGGCTTCAAACAGTCATGGCAGCGGTCATACGCCTCCGCAAGCAAGAAATTGGCAATCTGCACTACCAAAGCCATGAACCATGTCTTGTTGTCAGAAACGGATCTGCCATGATTGAAGTGTTTGATTTTATCAGGTGCAACTTGGCTGCCGTTGAGGAGGATGAAACATGCCTAAGGTGTCTTCTTTTAACTGCTCCCACATCTCTGGTTTCTTCTTCAGTTCCCGTGCACCAAGGTACACTTCATGCCCCTGCGGTAGACTCAACAATAGCTAAAGCAATTGCCCAGCCCCAAGCCTATCCCGTAACCCAGTCTCCTGCGCCTGGCACAATGCTGAACACGTTTGTAGTGCCATTTCCCAAAAACGTGTAGGTGCATATTCCAGAGTTGTGGCATCTTCTCCCAAGCAAACATCCAATGCCGTGAAGTACTGGTTGGCCTTAAAGATTCCCTCCTGCGCACTGGCCTTGCTGGTGTAGAAAATTGGCTCCTCCAACTTGGGCCGCTGAAAAGTAGGTGCAGATGCCATTGCAACACCCCCCAATGAACTCCTTCCTTGGCGGACAAACGTTGCCTCAACCTCCACGTGCAGCTGCTGGTTCTCATAGCTCAACTCATTGGGAGCAAGCTGGATCTCCTCCATGAGTTAACTCCAGTAAAATGCCACTGCCATGCTTTTGTTTGTAATGAAAACTAATTTTGGCCAAACGCAGTTGTGGCAGAAATATTGCCTCCTTGGGTTCGCGCAAATCTGAACAAACGTCCACATATTCTGATACCAAATGTGAAGCAAGGGGCACCCAGCGTCACAGTCACATGCCGAGCTCTTGGGAAAAACTGGCCACCCTTGATCCCTTGGTTATGGGCCAACCCTTGAGATGATGCATGACCCCCTCCTAGCAGCAAGACCGCTCCTAGTGACTGTGGTTCCCGC
>SZWC01029864.1:13845-25407 GCA_023375785.1 Penium margaritaceum | reverse complement strand
GAGTGGTGCGAACGGGTTGCGGAGTGGTGCGAACTGGTTGCGGAGTGATTCGAACTGGTTGCGGAGTGGTGCAAGCTGGTTGCGGAGGGGTGTGAACTGGTTGCAGTGTGGTGCAAACTGGTTGCGGAGTGGTGTCAACTGGTTGGGAAGGGGTGCGAACGGGTTGCGGAGTGGTGCGAACTGGTTGCAGAGTGGTGCAAACGGGCTGTGGAATGGTGCAATCCGGTTGCGAAGTGGTGCGAACCGGTTGTGGAGTGGTGCGAACCGGTTGTGGAGTTGTGCGAACTGGTTGCTGAGTGGTGCGAACCGGTTGCGGAGTGGTGCAAACTGGTTGCGGAAATGTTCGAACTGGTTGCGGAGTGGTGATAACTGGTTGCGGAGTGGTTCAAACTGGTTGCGGAGTGGTGCGAACTGGTTGCGGTGTGGTGCAAACCGGTTGCGGAGTGGTGTCAGTTGGTTGCGAAGGGGTGTGAACGGGTTGCTGAGTGGTGCGAACTGGTTGCGGAGTGGTGCGAACTGGTTGCGGAGAGGTGCGAACTGGTTGCGGAGTGGTGCGAACTGGTAGCGGAGTGGTGTGAACTGGTTGCGGAGTGGTACGAACTGGTTGCGGAGTGGTGCGAACTGGTTGCAAAGAGGTGGGAACTGGTTGCGGAGAGGTTCCAACTGGTTGCCGAGTGGTGCGAACTGGTTGTGGAGTGGAGCGAACTGGTTGCGGAGTGGTGCGAACTGGTAGCGGAGTGGTGTGAACTGGTTGCGGAGTGGTACGAACTGGTTGCGGAGTGGTGCGAACTGGTTGCAAAGAGGTGGGAACTGGTTGCGGAGAGGTTCCAACTGGTTGCCGAGTGGTGCGAACTGGTTGTGGAGTGGAGCGAACTGGTTGCGGAGTGGTGCGAACTGGTAGCGGAGTGGTGTGAACTGGTTGCGGAGTGGTACGAACTGGTTGCGGAGTGGTGCGAACTGGTTGCAAAGAGGTGGGAACTGGTTGCGGAGAGGTTCCAACTGGTTGCCGAGTGGTGCGAACTGGTTGTGGAGTGGAGCGAACTGGTTGCGGAGTGGTGCGAACTGGTAGCGGAGTGGTGTGAACTGGTTGCGGAGTGGTACGAACTGGTTGCGGAGTGGTGCGAACTGGTTGCAAAGAGGTGGGAACTGGTTGCGGAGAGGTTCCAACTGGTTGCCGAGTGGTGCGAACTGGTTGTGGAGTGGAGCGAACTGGTTGCGGAGTGGTGCGAACTGGTAGCGGAGTGGTGTGAACTGGTTGCGGAGTGGTACGAACTGGTTGCGGAGTGGTGCGAACTGGTTGCAAAGAGGTGGGAACTGGTTGCGGAGAGGTTCCAACTGGTTGCCGAGTGGTGCGAACTGGTTGTGGAGTGGAGCGAACTGGTTGCGGAGTGGTGCGAACTGGTAGCGGAGTGGTGTGAACTGGTTGCGGAGTGGTACGAACTGGTTGCGGAGTGGTGCGAACTGGTTGCAAAGAGGTGGGAACTGGTTGCGGAGAGGTTCCAACTGGTTGCCGAGTGGTGCGAACTGGTTGTGGAGTGGAGCGAACTGGTTGCGGAGTGGTGCGAACTGGTAGCGGAGTGGTGTGAACTGGTTGCGGAGTGGTACGAACTGGTTGCGGAGTGGTGCGAACTGGTTGCAAAGAGGTGGGAACTGGTTGCGGAGAGGTTCCAACTGGTTGCCGAGTGGTGCGAACTGGTTGTGGAGTGGAGCGAACTGGTTGCGGAGTGGTGCGAACTGGTAGCGGAGTGGTGTGAACTGGTTGCGGAGTGGTACGAACTGGTTGCGGAGTGGTGCGAACTGGTTGCAAAGAGGTGGGAACTGGTTGCGGAGAGGTTCCAACTGGTTGCCGAGTGGTGCGAACTGGTTGTGGAGTGGAGCGAACTGGTTGCGGAGTGGTGCGAACTGGTAGCGGAGTGGTGTGAACTGGTTGCGGAGTGGTACGAACTGGTTGCGGAGTGGTGCGAACTGGTTGCAAAGAGGTGGGAACTGGTTGCGGAGAGGTTCCAACTGGTTGCCGAGTGGTGCGAACTGGTTGTGGAGTGGAGCGAACTGGTTGCGGAGTGGTGCGAACTGGTAGCGGAGTGGTGTGAACTGGTTGCGGAGTGGTACGAACTGGTTGCGGAGTGGTGCGAACTGGTTGCAAAGAGGTGGGAACTGGTTGCGGAGAGGTTCCAACTGGTTGCCGAGTGGTGCGAACTGGTTGTGGAGTGGAGCGAACTGGTTGCGGAGTGGTGCGAACTGGTAGCGGAGTGGTGTGAACTGGTTGCGGAGTGGTACGAACTGGTTGCGGAGTGGTGCGAACTGGTTGCAAAGAGGTGGGAACTGGTTGCGGAGAGGTTCCAACTGGTTGCCGAGTGGTGCGAACTGGTTGTGGAGTGGAGCGAACTGGTTGCGGAGTGGTGCGAACTGGTAGCGGAGTGGTGTGAACTGGTTGCGGAGTGGTACGAACTGGTTGCGGAGTGGTGCGAACTGGTTGCAAAGAGGTGGGAACTGGTTGCGGAGAGGTTCCAACTGGTTGCCGAGTGGTGCGAACTGGTTGTGGAGTGGAGCGAACTGGTTGCGGAGTGGTGCGAACTGGTAGCGGAGTGGTGTGAACTGGTTGCGGAGTGGTACGAACTGGTTGCGGAGTGGTGCGAACTGGTTGCAAAGAGGTGGGAACTGGTTGCGGAGAGGTTCCAACTGGTTGCCGAGTGGTGCGAACTGGTTGTGGAGTGGAGCGAACTGGTTGCGGAGTGGTGCGAACTGGTAGCGGAGTGGTGTGAACTGGTTGCGGAGTGGTACGAACTGGTTGCGGAGTGGTGCGAACTGGTTGCAAAGAGGTGGGAACTGGTTGCGGAGAGGTTCCAACTGGTTGCCGAGTGGTGCGAACTGGTTGTGGAGTGGAGCGAACTGGTTGCGGAGTGGTGCGAACTGGTAGCGGAGTGGTGTGAACTGGTTGCGGAGTGGTACGAACTGGTTGCGGAGTGGTGCGAACTGGTTGCAAAGAGGTGGGAACTGGTTGCGGAGAGGTTCCAACTGGTTGCCGAGTGGTGCGAACTGGTTGTGGAGTGGAGCGAACTGGTTGCGGAGTGGTGCGAACTGGTAGCGGAGTGGTGTGAACTGGTTGCGGAGTGGTACGAACTGGTTGCGGAGTGGTGCGAACTGGTTGCTGAGTGGTGCGAACGGGTTGCGGAGTGGTGCAAACTGGTTGCGGAGAGGTACAACTGGTTGCGGAGTGGTTTGAACTGGTTGCAGAGGGGTGCGAACTGGTAACGAAGTGGTGCGAACTGGTTGCGGAGTGGTGCGAACCAGCTGCGGGGTGGTGCGAAGTAGTTGCGGAGTGGTGCTAACTGTTTGCGGGGTCGTGCGAACTGGTTGCGGAGTTGTGCAAACTGGTTGCGGAGTGGTGCGAAGTGGTTGCGGAGTGGTGCGAGCTGGTTGCGGAGTGGTGCGAACTGGTTGCAGAGTGGTGCGAACTGGTTGAGGAGTGGTGCGAACTGGTTGCAGAGTGGTGGGAACTGGTTGCGGAATGGTGCGAAACGGCTGCATAGTGGTGCGAACTGGTTGCGCAGTGGTGCAAAGTGGTTGCGGAGTGGTGCGAACTGGTTGCGGTGTGTTGCGAACTGGTTGCAGAGTGGTGCGAACTGGTTGCGGAGTGGTGCGAACTGGTTGCGGAGTAGTGCGAACTGGTTGCGGAGTGGTGCGAACTGGTTACGGAGTGGTGCGAACTGGTTGCGGAGTGGTGCGACCTGGTTGCGGAGTGGTGCGAACTGGTTGCGGAGTAGTGCGAACTGGTTGCGGAGTGGTGCGAACTGGTTGCCGAGTGGTGCGAACTGGTTGCGGAGTGGTGCGAAGTGGTTGCGGAGTGGTGCGAGCTGGTTGCGGAGTGGTGCGTACTGGTTGCAGAGTGGTGCGAACTGGTCGTGGAGTAGTGCGAGCTGGTTGCGAGGTGGTGTGAACTTGTTGCGGAGTGTTATGAACTGGTTGCAAAGTGGTGAGAACTGGTTTTGGAGTGGTGTGAACCGGCTGCGGAGTAGTGCGAACTGGTTGCGGAGTGGTGCGAACTGGTTGCCGAGTGGTGCGAACTGGTTGCGGAGTGGTGCGAAGTGGTTGCGGAGTGGTGCGAGCTGGTTGCGGAGTGGTGCGTACTGGTTGCAGAGTGGTGCGAACTGGTCGTGGAGTAGTGCGAGCTGGTTGCGAGGTGGTGTGAACTTGTTGCGGAGTGTTATGAACTGGTTGCAAAGTGGTGAGAACTGGTTTTGGAGTGGTGTGAACCGGCTGCGGAGTAGTGCGAACTGGTTGCGGAGTGGTGCGAACTGGTTGCCGAGTGGTGCGAACTGGTTGCGGAGTGGTGCGAAGTGGTTGCGGAGTGGTGCGAGCTGGTTGCGGAGTGGTGCGTACTGGTTGCAGAGTGGTGCGAACTGGTCGTGGAGTAGTGCGAGCTGGTTGCGAGGTGGTGTGAACTTGTTGCGGAGTGTTATGAACTGGTTGCAAAGTGGTGAGAACTGGTTTTGGAGTGGTGTGAACCGGCTGCGGAGTAGTGCGAACTGGTTGCGGAGTGGTGCGAACTGGTTGCCGAGTGGTGCGAACTGGTTGCGGAGTGGTGCGAAGTGGTTGCGGAGTGGTGCGAGCTGGTTGCGGAGTGGTGCGTACTGGTTGCAGAGTGGTGCGAACTGGTCGTGGAGTAGTGCGAGCTGGTTGCGAGGTGGTGTGAACTTGTTGCGGAGTGTTATGAACTGGTTGCAAAGTGGTGAGAACTGGTTTTGGAGTGGTGTGAACCGGCTGCGGAGTAGTGCGAACTGGTTGCGGAGTGGTGCGAACTGGTTGCCGAGTGGTGCGAACTGGTTGCGGAGTGGTGCGAAGTGGTTGCGGAGTGGTGCGAGCTGGTTGCGGAGTGGTGCGTACTGGTTGCAGAGTGGTGCGAACTGGTCGTGGAGTAGTGCGAGCTGGTTGCGAGGTGGTGTGAACTTGTTGCGGAGTGTTATGAACTGGTTGCAAAGTGGTGAGAACTGGTTTTGGAGTGGTGTGAACCGGCTGCGGAGTAGTGCGAACTGGTTGCGGAGTGGTGCGAACTGGTTGCCGAGTGGTGCGAACTGGTTGCGGAGTGGTGCGAAGTGGTTGCGGAGTGGTGCGAGCTGGTTGCGGAGTGGTGCGTACTGGTTGCAGAGTGGTGCGAACTGGTCGTGGAGTAGTGCGAGCTGGTTGCGAGGTGGTGTGAACTTGTTGCGGAGTGTTATGAACTGGTTGCAAAGTGGTGAGAACTGGTTTTGGAGTGGTGTGAACCGGCTGCGGAGTAGTGCGAACTGGTTGCGGAGTGGTGCGAACTGGTTGCCGAGTGGTGCGAACTGGTTGCGGAGTGGTGCGAAGTGGTTGCGGAGTGGTGCGAGCTGGTTGCGGAGTGGTGCGTACTGGTTGCAGAGTGGTGCGAACTGGTCGTGGAGTAGTGCGAGCTGGTTGCGAGGTGGTGTGAACTTGTTGCGGAGTGTTATGAACTGGTTGCAAAGTGGTGAGAACTGGTTTTGGAGTGGTGTGAACCGGCTGCGGAGTAGTGCGAACTGGTTGCGGAGTGGTGCGAACTGGTTGCCGAGTGGTGCGAACTGGTTGCGGAGTGGTGCGAAGTGGTTGCGGAGTGGTGCGAGCTGGTTGCGGAGTGGTGCGTACTGGTTGCAGAGTGGTGCGAACTGGTCGTGGAGTAGTGCGAGCTGGTTGCGAGGTGGTGTGAACTTGTTGCGGAGTGTTATGAACTGGTTGCAAAGTGGTGAGAACTGGTTTTGGAGTGGTGTGAACCGGCTGCGGAGTAGTGCGAACTGGTTGCGGAGTGGTGCGAACTGGTTGCCGAGTGGTGCGAACTGGTTGCGGAGTGGTGCGAACCGGTTGCGGAGTGGTGCGCACTAGTTGCAGAGTGGTGCGAACTGGTTGCGGAGTGGTACGAACTGGTTGTGGAGTAGTACGAACTGGTTGCGGAGTGGTGCCAACTGGCTGCAGAGTGGTGCGAACTGGTTGTGGAGTGGTGCGAACTGGTTTCAGAGTGGTGCCAACTGGTTGCGCAGTGGAGCAAACTGGTTGCGGAGTGGTGCAAACTGGTTCCGGAGTGGTGCGAACTGGTTGAGTGGTGCAAACTGGTTGCGGAGTGGTGCGAACTGGTTGCGGCGTGGTGCAAACGCGTTGCGGAGTGGTGTGAACTGGTTGCGGAGGGGTTCAAACTGGTTGCGGAGTGGTGCGGACCAGTTGCGGAGTGGTGCGAACTGGTTGCGGAGTGGTGCGAACTGGTTGCGCAGTGGTGTGAACTGGTTGCCGAGTCGTGCGAACTGTTTGCGGAGTGGTGCCAACTGGTTACGGAGTGGTGCGAACTGGTTGCGGTGTTCTGATTGGTTGCGGAGTTGTGCGAACTGGTTGCGGAGTCGTGCGAACTGGTTGGGGAGTGGTGCGGACTGGTTGCAGAGTTGTGCGGACTGGTTGCAGAGTGGTGCGAACTGGTTGAGGAGTGGTGGGAACTGGTCGCGGAGTGGTGCGAACTGGCTGCGGAGTGGTGCGAACTGGTTGCGCAGTGGTGTGAACTGGTTGCCGAGTCGTGCGAACTGTTTGCGGAGTGGTGCCAACTGGTTACGGAGTGGTGCGAACTGGTTGCGGTGTTCTGATTGGTTGCGGAGTTGTGCGAACTGGTTGCGGAGTCGTGCGAACTGGTTGGGGAGTGGTGCGGACTGGTTGCAGAGTTGTGCGGACTGGTTGCAGAGTGGTGCGAACTGGTTGAGGAGTGGTGGGAACTGGTCGCGGAGTGGTGCGAACTGGCTGCGGAGTGGTGCGAACTGGTTGCGCAGTGGTGTGAACTGGTTGCCGAGTCGTGCGAACTGTTTGCGGAGTGGTGCCAACTGGTTACGGAGTGGTGCGAACTGGTTGCGGTGTTCTGATTGGTTGCGGAGTTGTGCGAACTGGTTGCGGAGTCGTGCGAACTGGTTGGGGAGTGGTGCGGACTGGTTGCAGAGTTGTGCGGACTGGTTGCAGAGTGGTGCGAACTGGTTGAGGAGTGGTGGGAACTGGTCGCGGAGTGGTGCGAACTGGTTGCGGCGTGGTGCAAACGCGTTGCGGAGTGGTGTGAACTGGTTGCGGAGCGGTGCGAACTGGTAGCAGAGTGGTGCGAATTGGTTGCGGAGTGGTGTGAACTGGTTGCGGAGTGGTGCGAACTGGTAGCAGAGTGGTGCGAATTGGTTGCGGAGTGGTGTGAACTATTTGTGGAGTGGTGCGAACTCGTTGCGGCGTGGTGTGAACTGGTTGTGGAGTGGTGGAAACTGATTGTAGATGGTGTGACTGGTAGCAGAGTGGTGCCAATTGGTTGCGGAGTGGTGCGAACTCGTTGCGGCGTGGTGTGAACTGGTTGTGGAGTGGTGCGAACTGATTGTGGAGTGGTGCGAACTGGTAGCGGAGTGGTGCAAACTTGTTGCCGAGTGGTGCGAACTGGTTGCGGAGTGGTGCAAACTGGTTGCGGAGTGGTGCAAACTGGTTGCGCAGTGGTTCAAACAGGCTGCAGAGTTGTGCAAACTGGTTGCGGAGTGGTGCGAACTGGGTTTGGAGTGGTGCAAACGGGTTGTGGAGTGGTGCGAAGTGGTTGCGTAGTGGTGCCAACTGGTTGCGGAGTGGTGCGAAATGGTTGCGGAGTGGTGCGAACTGGTTGCGGAGTGGTGCGAACTGGTTGCGGAGTGGTGCGAACTGGTTGCGGAGTGGTGCGAACTTGTTGCAGAGTGGTGCGAACTGGTTGCGGAGTGGTGCGAACTGGTTGCGGAGTGGTGCGAACTGGTTGCGGAGTGGTGCGAACTGGTTGCGGAGTGGTGCGAACTTGTTGCAGAGTGGTGCGAACTGGTTGCGGAGTGGTGCGCACTGGTTGCGGAGTGGTGTGAACTGGTAGCAGAGTGGTGCCAATTGGTTGCGGAGTGGTGTGAACTTGTTGCGGAGCGGTGCAAACTGGTTGCGGAGTGATGCAAACTGGTAGCAGAGTGGTGCGAATTGGTTGCGGAGTGGTGTGAACTGGATGCGGAGTCGTGCGAACTATTTGTGGAGTGGTGCGAACTCGTTGCGGCGTGGTGTGAACTGGTTATGGAGTGGTGGAAACTGATTGTAGATGGTGTGACAGGTAGCAGAGTGGTGCCAATTGGTTGCGGAGTGGTGTGAACTGGTTGCGGAGCTGTGCAAACTGGTTGCGGAGTGGTGCGAACGTTTTGTGGAGTGGTGCGAACTCGTTGCGGCGTGGTGTGAACTGGTTGTGGAGTGGTGGAAACTGATTGTAGATGGTGCGAACTGGTTGCGGAATGTTGCGAACTGTTTGCGGAGTGGTGCGAACTGGTTGCGGAGTGGTGCGAACGGGTTGCGGAGTAGTGCAAACAAGCTGCAAACTGGTGCGAACTGGTTGCGACTGGTGCAAACTGGCTGCGAAATGCTGCGAACTGGTTGTGGAGTAGTGCGAACTGGTTGCGGAGTTGTGCGAACTGGTTACGGAGTGTTGCGAACAGGTTGCGGAGTGGTGCGAACTGGTTGTGGAGTGGTGCGAAATGATTGCGGAGTGGTGCAAACAGGTTGTGGAGTGTTGCAAACTGGTTGCTGAGTGGTGTGAACTGGTTGCAGAGTGGTGTGAAATGGTTGCGGAGTGGTGCGAACTGGTTGTGGAGTGGTGCAAACTGGTTGTGGAATGGTGTGAACTGGTTGTGGAGTGGTGCAAACTGGTTGCGGAGTGGTGCAAACTGGTTGCAGTGTGCTGCGAACTGGTTGCGTAGTGGAACAAACTGGTTGCGGAGTGGTGTGAACGGGTTGCGGAGTGGTGCGAACTGGTTGCAGAGTGGTGCGAACTGGTTGAGGAGTGGTACGAACTGGTTGCGGAGGGGTGCGAACTGGTTGCGGAGTCGTGCGAACTGGTTGCGGAGTGGTGCAAACTGGTTGCGGAGTGGTGCGCACTGGTTGCGGAGTGGTGCTAACTGGTTGCGGAGTGGTGCAATCTGGTTGTGGAGTGGTGCGAACTGGTTGCGGAGTGGTGCGAACTGGTTGCGGAGTTGTGCGAAATTTTTGTGGAGTGGTGAGAACTGGTTGCGGAGTGGTGCGAACTGGTTGCAGAGTGGTGCCAACTGATTGGGGAGTGGTACGAACTGGTTGCGGAGTGGTGCCAACTGGTTGCGGAGTGGTGCAAACTGGTCGCGGAACGGTGCGAACTGGTTGGGGAGTGGTGCGAACCGCTTGCGGACTGGTGCAAACTGGTTGCGGAGTGGTGCAAACCGGTTGTGGAGTGGTGCGAACAGGTTGCGGAGTGGTTCGAACTGGTTGCGGAGTCGTGCAAACTGGTTGCAGAGTGGTTGGAACTGGTTGCGGAGTGGTGCGAACTGGTTGCGGAGTGGTGTGAACTGGTTGTAGAGTGGTGCAAACTGGTTGCGGTGTTGTGCGAACTGGTTGTGGAGTGGTGCGAATTGGTTGCGGAGTGGTGCGAACAGGTTGCGGAGTGGTGTGAACTGGCTGCGGAGTGGTGCGAACTGGTTGCGGAATGGTGCAAACCGGTTGCGGAGTGGTGCAAACTGGTTGCGGAGTGGTGGGAACTGGTTGCAGAGTGGTGCGAACTGGTTGAGGAGTGGTGCGAACTGGTTTCGGAGTGGTGCAAACTGGTTGAGGAGTGTTGCGAACTGGTTGCAGAGTGTTGCAAACTGGTTGCAAAGTGGTGCAAACTGGTTGCGGAGTGATGCGAACCGGTTGCAGAGTGGTTCAAACCAGTTGCAAAGTGGTGCGAACTGGTTCCGGAGTGGTACGAATTAGTTGAGGAGTGGTGTGAGCTGGTTGCGGAGTGGTGCAAACTGGTTGCGGAGTGGTACGAACTGGTTGCGGAGTTGTGCAAACTGGTTGTCGATTGGTGCAAACTGGTTGCGGAGTGGTGCGAACTGGTTGCGGAATGGTGCAAACTGGTTGTGGAGCGGTGCAAACTGGTTGCAGAGTGGTGCGAACCGGTCCTGGAGTGGTGCGAACTCGGTGCGGAGTTGTGCAAACTGGTTGCTGAGTGGTGCAAAGTGGTTGCGGAGTGGTGCGAATTGGTTGCGGAGTGGTGCAAACTGGTTGCGGAGTGGTGCGAACTGGTTTCAGAGTAGTGTGAACTGGTTGCGGAGTGGTGCGTACCGGATCCGGAGTGGTGTGAACTGGTTGCAGAGTAGTGTGAACTGGTTGCGGAGTGGTGTGATTTGGCTCCGGAGTGGTGCGAGTCGGTTGCGGAGTGGTGGGAACTGGTTGCGGAGTGGTGCGAGCTGGTTGCGGAGGTGTGCGAACTGGTTGCGGAGTGGTGCGAACTGGTTTCGGAGTGGTGGGAAGTGGTTGTGGAGTGGTGCAAACTGGCTGCGGAGTGGTGCAACCTGGTTGTGCAATGGTGTGACCTGGTGGGAGAGTGGTGCAAACTGGTCGCGGAGTGGTGCAAACTGGTTGCGGAGTGGTGCGAACTGGTTGCGGCATGGTGCGAACTGGTTGCAGGGTGTTGCGAACTGTTCGAGGAGTGGTACGAACTGGTTGCGGAATGGTGCAAACTGGTTGCGGAGTGGTGCGAACCGGTTACGGAGTGGTTTGAACTGGTTGCAGAGTGGTGCGAGCTGGTTGCGGAGTGGTGCAAACGTGTTGAGGAGTGGTGCGAAGTGGTTGCGGAGTGGTGCGAAAGGGTTGCGGAGTGGTGCGAACTGGTTGCGGAGTGGTGCGAACTGGTTGCGGAGTGGTGTGAACTGGTTGCGAAGTGGTGTGAACTGGCTGCGGAGTGGTGCAAACTGATTGCGAAGTGGTGTGAACATGTTGCGGAGTGGTGCGAACTGACTGCAGAGTGGTGCGAACTGGTTGAGATGTGGTACAAACTGGTCGCGGAGTGGTGTGAATGGGTTGCGGAGTGGTGCGAACTGGTCGCAGAATGGTGCGAACTGGTTGTGGAGTGGTGCAAACTGGTTGCAGAGTGGTGCAAACTGTTTGCAAAGTGGTGCAAACTGGATGCGAACTGGTGGAAAATGGTTGCAAAGTGGTGCGAACTGGTTGCGGAGTCGTGTGAACTGGTTGCGGAGTGGTGCAAATCGGTTGCGGAGTGGTGCAAACCGGTTGCGGAGTGGTGGGAACTGGTTGCAAAGTGGTGCGAACTGGTTGGGGAGTGGTGCGAACTGGTTTCGGAGTGGTGCAAACTGGTTGAGTGCTGCAAACAGGTAGCGGAGTGTTGCAAACTGGTTGTGGAGTGGTCCGAACTGGTTGCGGAGTGGTGCAAACTGGTTCGGAGAGGTGCGAACCAGTTACAGAGTGGTGCAAACCGGTTGCACAGTGGTGCAAACTGGTTGCGGAGTGGTACGAATTAGTTGAGGAGTGGTGCAAGCTGGATGCGGAGTGGTGCGAACTGGTTGCAGAGTGGTTCGAACTGGCTGCGGAGTGGTTTGAACTGGTTGCAGAGCTGTGCAAACTGGTTGTGGATTGGTGCGAACTAGTTGCAGAGTGGTGCAAACTGGTTGCGGAGTAGTGCAAACTGGTTGCGGAGTGGTGCAAACTGGTTGAGGAGTGGTGCGAACTGGTTGCGGAGTGGTGCGAACTGGTTGCGGAGTGGTGCGAACT